>JAGFNQ010005099.1:340463-385519 GCA_024364735.1 Boesenbergia rotunda
GGTCACGGCACAAGACACACCACAACACAAAATGAAGATCATGATTAGCGCAAACTCATAGTCTATGAACTGATCTGCAAGAAAAGCTAACAAAAAAATGCTTACTTAGGTGCCATTTATGATTTGTGAAGAAGATATTGAAGTCTGGAGAAACGCTCGCGCTTTCGGCGTAAGAAAGGAGTGCAAAACCTTGAGCAAGCACTACTAGAATTTTTGCATTCAACAACACATAATCGACAACGGTTTTTTGATAAAGTGTTGTTTATGTCAATTTAACAACAGTTTTAGTATTAACCGTTGTTGTTGTTGGTCTGTATACGTAAAAAGACAACAGTAATAACAAAATATTGTCGTATGTATACTCAACGACAACAGTTATAAAATAACTGTTGTCTATAGGCGGGATTTACAACAACTGATGTGATAAACTGTTGTCTATTATGACAATAGACAACAGTTATATTAAACTGTTGTTGTTGTATTGTTGTGCTGTTCAAGCAATAAACAAAATCAACGGTGGATATCCAACTGCAAAAAACAACGAACTATTGAATCCTCATTCTCTTATTTTTGCCGTGCCCTAGCTTCTCCGCCCGAACCCCTTGCCGACCCCTCTCCCTTCCTCCTTTCCCTCTCGCCCGATGTCACCCTTCGCACACGAAATCGCCGCACAAGAAGTTCGTGCAAGAAATCGCCGCACAAGGTTTCGTCGCCGCTCCATCTTCATTTCGCTCAAATGTTTCATCGTCGCCCCTCACGGTCAATGGCGGGATCACTGGATTCAGCCCTAGGTATCTTTTTCAAGTTGTCCTAATGGTCATCTCTTATTTCCTTCTACTTCTCCTTCATTCTCTTCTTTGCCCTCTCTTCGATTCTCCACTTGGAGAACCCACCGTCTCCCTTGCTCTACCTCCACTTGGGAAGAGCAAAAGATGGTTGAGATCTGGAAGTAGCTACAGCCTCGAACCTTTAGGATGAAGGTATGTTGCTTCTTTTACATCCTTTATTAGCAATAGAATCTAAATATGTTAGCTATGTAGGTTTTCATGATAGCTTTCTTAGCAGCTCTCAGCAAATATATTGTATTACTTTCTTTGGTGTTGCCTGAAGCAAAGAAGTTGTTGTTACTTAGTGATGAGTTTGATAAATAATCACTAAAGGATTTCCTCTAGCACTAGTTTGTTATAGATCCAGAAAGGAGTTCTTGCGGAGACGTGTCTTCTTAGCAGCTCTTGCGGAGATGTGTTAAGTATAGCATTTAATTTTGAAGGCTATAATCAGATTGAAGCTATATACAGATTTACTAGATCCAGAAAGGAGTTCCTCTACACTTGTTTGTTAACAACAGTTTTGAATCCTATCGCATTAACAATAGTTTGTAGAATATAAAAGTTGGCTCTACCGAGATTCAGATACATGGTCCATCTAAAAGAGAAAGTCTTCTGTCTTCTATCATTCAGGAGAATCCTGACCTTATTGTGGTGGATTATACCGTGCTGATGCTGTAAATGGTATTGTTTTCCATTTAGCTTTTGTTGTTTAATATGATTTCTTTCTTTGCTAAAATCTCCAAGCCATATTTATGCAAGGAATTGTAAAGACATATGTCTCATCAATATTTAAGATTAACCTAGATTTTGCACAATACTATGATCTTTGCATTTTGATTAACATGCATAAATCATGCTTCAGTGAAAGTACATAACTTTCTTTTAATAAACATTGCCTTTGGTAACAAGTTTTCAGTAACTTACAGAGCTAGGAAATTTTTGTGGTATTTGTCCTTGGTTTACAGTTTGTTTGATTGTTTCTTTTTTATTTCCTTATGTATCAATTTTTATTTGCATTAGTAAATTAATTTTATCTCAGTATACATACCTGTTTTTGTTAATGCAGCAAATGCTGATCTTTATTGCAAACTTGGTGTGCCATTTGTAATGGGGACAACTGGCGGAGACAGACATATCTTGTACTTCTCTTTTCATTAGGTTTGTAGCATTTCTTGCAGCAATGGAAATCATGGCAGATCAGTTTCCTGGAGCATTTTCAGGTTATTCTCTAGAGGTATATGAATACCATTTTTTCTAAGTCCTGAAGAGTGCTGAATGAATTGAAAGTAGATTACACTAGTGGAAATTAGATTAGAGATCATTTATATTGTGTTGCTAGCGAAAATCATAAGTTAATAAACAGGGTTTTGCTGAATTGAGGATTTCTAATTTATCATTGTTGCTAGAAATAAAAAAGATACTATAAGCATGTTTTTTCAGGGTGGGAATTCTGACCATGTATCATTTTATCATTTCAGATCAATGCTTATAAACTTGTTTGAAGTCTTGGGAGATTGTTGTTAAACTTTTGCTCTCTTTAGTGCAAATCCTTCTCTATTAGAAAAGAGTGCCACAGAAGAGAGAGTAAGTTTCATCGTCCAAAAGCTACATTGGTATGTTATAAAAAAAATTTGCAAATAATTTCATTATGCTTTGACATTTTTTTGTTAGCTTTTCTACACACTTGGCATTTGAGCTTCTATTTAGGGCTTAAAGACAACCTCTTATATTGTAATTGCCAATGCTTAAGTGAGTTCCCTGGAACAGTCCTGCTGGCCCATAAACCTCCTTTGGCAGCTCCTTGGTGGTTATGTCCAAAGGTATTCTTCTTCAAACATGCATCGGTTCATTTTCAATTTTGAAATGTTCCATTGGCTTCATCTTTTAATGATTTATTACAGGTACTCTATATGCGCAGCAATCATACAAAGTGAGTGAGTCGTTTCCTTTCAAGTGGATAAATAAAAAGTGGAGGGAAGGTTTTTATGTTACTGCAATGACAACTGCTGGCAATAGGTGGGCTGTCGTTATGTCTCGCAATGCTGGTTTCTCTGATCAGGTCAGTTTCATTTCTCACGTTTTAAAACGTACTAGAATTTTTACATTCAACAACACATAATTGACAACGGTTTGTTACTAAAATATCATGCCAAATCGACAACAAATTTGTTACTAAAATATTACTTCCCATCCTTTTAGTAACAAATTTTTGCATTCAAATATCATAGTACTCGAAATAGTAGTGGACAGACTGGATTTGGCATGACTAATTGTATGATCGTATGAAATTAACATAAATATAAACACATTCATCCAATAGAAATTCCTTCAATACATTTTTTTTCAATATATTTTGGAGCTTCAGCAGTTCTGCCTAACATCCCTGATTGGATACAATTCTTCAATATATTTTTTTATTTGCCTAAACAGACACAGTTTGTGATTCAGAATTTGATTCTGAATCACAAACAATCAATCAAGAACATGTGTCAGATATTTAATATGGTCGTCTGAGTATTTTCCTTGAAAAGTGGTTGCAAGTCTGTAAATGTCTAGATAAGCCAAGCTAGCAGTTTCCTTATAATTGCAAGCGCTGATACATACATATTTTTTTGTTTGTTTGTTTGTTAGTTTGTTATTTTTGTTATTTGTTGATACATATTTTCATGGATCATTTTTTATTGGACATATGCATTTAATAGAATAACTAATTAGAGTGTTTGTTCTCTTTTTTCCAGCTACAGGGACTTGTTCGTGATCATGTTCGAAGACCATTAATCTGACCTTCCAAGCTATAATTTTTGTGATTTGAACTTCATTGTAAGTTTAGTTGGGTCAGAATTATATATAATTTGAACTCTTATAATTTGGACAGAAGATACTTTTGTGGTTTCGTCTGTAGAAAGGTTGTGGTGGATCTTTATTGTAAATATGTTGATGATGTTTGATATATATAGTTTTTGTTTCGAGGTTAAATTATTGCCTTTTAATTGAAAATATAATGGAAATATCTTTGTTGTCAAATTGGTATGAAACTGTTGTCATTGATAAACGACAACACAGTAATAAACTGTTGTCGAATATAATAAAAGACAACGGTGAATTAGGTATACGACAACAGTTAAACACCGTTGTTAAAAACTCATCTAAACGACAACAGTGAAAATCCTAAACGACAACAGTGATAAACTTTTGTTATTGATATACGACAACGGTTATAAAACTGTTGTCGAATATAATAAAAGACAACAGTGAAAAACTGTTGTCGAATGTGATATACGACAACAGTGGAAAACTGTTGTCAAACTGTTGTCATAGACCAAACGACAACAGTGATTCACTGTTGTCGTAGACCCCCCTTTAACAACATGGCCTTTAACAACAGTGGTATTTGGCATACGACAACAGTGATTCACTGTTGTTGAATGCATTTTTTCTAGTAGTGAAGAAAGGAACTTGCAGAAGACAAGGAAAAGCTTATAGGACACCTTCTCAGGATCGCACACGCACAAGATCTCACGCGCAAGAAGAACTCACGCACAGGAGGAGAGAGGTTTTCGGCACTGAGGGGTTTTGGCGATGAAGAGTTTCGGCGCTTAGGGCACGGGAAGATAGGGTATACACCGAAGTTAATCGGTTGGTGGATCGGTCCACCAACCACAATTTAATGCGATTGAACGGATCACCGTTCGATCTGATAGCGCCCAGATCGATCAATCTCCGGCCTGATCGGACTGGCCTGGTCCTGATCGGTCAGGGTGACCGATCAGGCAGGCTCCTGATCGATCGACTGATCGATCAGGAAGCGAACAGTGGTTTGGAGGTTTTTCCATGAGCCCCCTGATCGGTCTATGGACCGATCACCACAGGGTGCCAGATCGGTCCAGGGACCGATCCAGACCAACACAGAATGTTTGGTCAGTTTTTGCGATGTGTGTTGGGACCGGGTGCATGTTGATATGGATGCGAGTTCGTAATTTTAAAATTAATTACGTGCAGCGGAAGGTTTAGCATAAATAATTTTCCAAATTATTTAACCACACATCTAAGCATGCAACCTTATCTTGTGTAGACATGATCATATATTTAAAATTTTGCAGAAACGTAAACTAATTTACGTATTACCTCGCGTAACTCGAAGGAAGGGACGAGATCCAACCGTAAGCGTCCCTCGGAAGCTCCGCCTCTATTCGCATCCACGCCGAGTATCTTCGGGATGACTTCGCAAAGGCAAGAGTTTCGTGTTCTCGAGAACTACTAGATTCTCCGAGAACGCGAGAAGAAACCAAGAGAGAAGTAATCATATCGGAAAAACTCACCACCAAGGTTGGCCGGAATCACAATTCCGGCGAGGAAGGAGGAAGATGACTTGCGCCCAATCCCAAGGTGATGATGGCCGAAGAGGAAGATCGTCCCAACGGAAGAACTTCGTCGCCTCGGTGCTTCTCCTTGTGCACACGGCAAGAAGAAGGGAGAGAAGGGAGAGGCCGGCCAAGAGAAAGAAGGGAGAAGAGGGAGAGAGCCCAAGCAAGAATACTTTGATTATTTTGAATGATTCCAAGCCTTGCCTTGGGTCCTTTATATAGTGGTCTCTCAACCGCCAAGTCTCTTTTTTCTTATGGAATAAATTTTCATAAGAAATTTATCATATAAATTTTCTATGACTTATTCCATCATGCCAAGTCTTGATTTTATATCATGGTTAAATCATATTTTAATTCATGATAAAAATCAACCAAGTATCTTTGTGGAATAAATTTTCATAAGAAATTTATCATATAAATTTCTTTATCATGGTAAATCAATCCATGATTGATTTTATAAAATAAAATAACTAATCCATGGTTCATTTTAATTTCCATGAAAAATAAATTTCTTTATAT
The DNA here is from genome assembly GCA_024364735.1 of Boesenbergia rotunda. Classification (NCBI taxonomy): domain Eukaryota; kingdom Viridiplantae; phylum Streptophyta; class Magnoliopsida; order Zingiberales; family Zingiberaceae; genus Boesenbergia; species Boesenbergia rotunda. Next base: position 346,177 of record JAGFNQ010005099.1, read on the forward strand.
AAATTTCTTTATCATGGTAAATCAATCCATGATTGATTTTATAAAATAAAAAAAACCAATCCATGGTTCATTTTAATTTCCATGAAAAATAATTTTATATAAATTTCTTTATATAAATTTCTTTATCATGGTAAATCAACCCATGATTGATTTTATAAAATAAAATAAACCAATCCATGGTTCATTTTAATTTCCATGAAAAATAAACCAACCCTTGGTTTATATAAAAAATTTATATCATCCATAATTTTATAAAACAAACAACACTTGATTTATTTTATAAATTGAACCAAATAATTTGGTTCCCTCCCTTTGTTGTGGCAGGCCAAGCAAAGAGGGTGGGGACCCTCTTTGGCCGGCCTATCCAGGCCACGCCCCAATGAATTAAACTCATTTAATTCATCTATTAAGTCTTCAAAAGACTTAGCCATTTTACGCTTCCGATGCGTCTCTGAAAAATTCAGATTCGACTTATCGTTTGGCTCAACCAAACCTAATCTCTCTTGATTGAAAAATCCAATTTTCAACTCGTTTTAAATCCCTCGGATTACTCGTAGTGCGTGTGACTAAATAGGCTTTCGATTTATGTTGGCCGTCTATAATTAACCAATTATAGAACGATCATGAGTGACACCTAGTAGTACATCATGATCCCCAATTAATCGAAAGATCAACGGTTGACCTCAGAAACAATTCTGAAACCCTTCAGCAGCTATAATGAATCGTGCCCCATTCTCTTCACCATCTTATACCCACTTGGTTCAGGACATAATCTATGTGTGTCAGTCCCCACTAGGCTGACTACGTCACACCTAGTCCATGTAATGTTTTTCTCGTCCTACGGATTCTAATTACTCTCATGTATCTAAGAGATTCATACTCTAAACATGTCATGCTCTGGCCAGAGGCTTCGAGTAACAATCCGACGATAGGCCTTGGGTATACATCTCCTCGCAAGGAGTGGTGAATCCTTTGTAGGCTGTTCAAACATCTTCGGGCACTTCGGCTTATACCCAATCATCCTGGGTCCACACCTCCTTGGAGATGCTTGCTTAAGATGTCAAAGTATAAGTCTCCATGACCAAGATGACTTGAACACCGCAAGTCAAAGGAACATCGCACTTAAGCTGCAGTAAGAACTTCACTGACATATCTATATGTAGACTACCATATGAAGTTTTACAGCCAGTCACTCCAATGAACTAGTTCCCTTAACTAGCATTCATGTTTATCTCCAGACATCCCAATGTCACCAGCCAGTGAGAATCAGCTGATTAGAGAATAACCCATCCTAGTCTCAACAGAATTGATAGTGTCCGTATTTATCAATTCATCGACTAGGGACAATTTCAATACTTCACAATTGCACATGTAGAGATAATCACTAGTTATGAATTCATCACAAATTCTCTCATGCTGTGAATTGTATTGCGGTCATTCAGTAAATGAGTTTAAGATCTCAATCAAATACATAACATGTATACTCAAATAGTGAATATTTATTTATTAAAATAAATGATTACAATCATAAGGCGATTGCCTTAGGACACTTTTCTCATATCACTAACAATGTGTTCTGTGACCCCTCTGATCGATCTGTGGACCGATCACCATAGAAGATGCCAGATCGGTCCAGGGACCGATCAACCATATGCCTGATCGGTTCGGTGACCGATCAGGCTTCCTGGTAATTCTTGATACGATCTGAAATTTTCAGTTTCAGATTCCCAATCGATTTCGGATCAGATCTGATAAAGTTTATCGATCTTGGAAATGATCACTTGACTAAAATTGATCCCTAAACCAGGATTAAAGGTCTTTATGGGTTTACAAGCACTTTGCTCCACTGAGTCAAACTCAATCAACAAACATTCACTCATTTTCAAACAAGTTTGTATCAAATTCAAGTCTCCAATCAAGTTTCCTTGATTGAAATGTTCAAGTATGATCATGGAGCCAAGTACACATATGTTATGCATTGGTTTTCCCATACTTGGTCGCCAAAGTGATTTTTATCTCGTCAACTAAATTTCTCAAGGGATGCATTGACATTTTGAGAAATTGAGTTGATCCTAGCATCTCACCCATTTCTAGCAAACAAAAGTGTTTTGGTAAACCTTATAGTTTGTGTGAGATGTCCCCAAGTTACCCAATTGTATCCCAACAATAGAATTAATCATGAAGGATTTTGAATGCATTTTGATGTCTATGAAGAGCGACACATTCCCAACTCCCTTCTTAAGAAGCTAAACTCATTTTCGGAGAGTGGTTTAGTGAAAATGTCAGCTGGGTTTGATTTGGACTCTACATGTGAGAGTACAATATCTCCCCTAGCAACATGATCTCTAATGAAGTGGTGACGTATTTCAATATGCTTAGTTCTAGAGTGATGAACTGGATTCTTAGTTAGGTTAATTGTGCTAATGTTGCCACACAACACTTGCACACCCTTATAGCTTAATCCATAGTCCTCTAGAGTATGTATCATCCACAACAATTGTGATACGCTCTCTCCCATGGCGATATATTCTGCCTCGATCATGGAGAGAGCAACACAATGTTGCTTCCGACTTGACCAACTAACTAGAGATGATCCTAGGAATTGGCAACCCCCACTTGTGCTTTTCCGATCCAACTTACATCCAGGATAGTCGGAATCGATCGGTATAGCCAATTAGATCAAATGATTCGGTACGGGGGTACCAAAGACCAACTCCAATTGCGCCCTTAAGGTATCTCAAAATTCGTTTAACAGCAATTAGATGAGATTCCTTGGCACAGACTTGCTACCTAGCGCATATACCCACAGCAAAGAGTATATCAGGTCGACTAGCTATGAGGTATAGCAGACTACCTATCATGCTCCGATATTGAGTCAAATCAACAGGTATACCACTCTCATCATTGTCTAATCTTGTGTTTGTAGCCATGGGAGTGGTTACCTCTTTTGAATCACTCATATTGAATTTTCGAAGCATCTCTTGAGTGTACTTTGATTGGTGCACATGGATTCCGTCGCGAGTTTGCTTGATTTCAAGTCCAAGGAAGAAAGTCAACTCTCCCACTAGACTCATTTCAAATTTACTCTCCATGTGTCAAATAAACTCATTTAAATAACCTTTGTTGTTTGAGCCACAAATTATGTCATCGACATATACTTGGGCTACAAATATATTGTCACCATCTCTACGTAGAAACAGTGTAGGGTCTATTTGGCCTCTAACAAAGCCGTTTTCAATTAGATAGGTCGACAACCGCTCATACCAAGCTCGGGGTGCCTGTTTAAGGCCACAGAGTGCCTTTTTGAGCTTAAATACGTGGTTTGGGAATTCTGTATTCTCAAACCCCGGAGGTCGTTCGACATAGACCTCTTCTCTAATCAAACCATTTAGAAAGGCTGATTTGACATCCATTTGATATAACTTGAAACCTCGATGTGCTGCAAATGCTAGCATCAATCGGATGGACTCTAATCGTGCCACGGGAGCATAAGTCTCATCATAATCAAGGCCTTCAACTTGACTGTAGCCTTTGGCTACTAAGCGTGCCTTGTTTCTTATGATTTCTCCCTTATGGTTCAATTTATTTTTGAAGACCCATTTAGTTCCAATGATGGTGGCCTTCTTAGGTCTATGAACTAAGTCCCAAACTTGACTTCTCTCGAATTGACCTAGTTCATCTTGCATCGCAATGATCTGTTAGTAATATGAGAGAAGTGTCCTAAGGCAATCGCCTTATGATTGTAATCATTTACTTTAATAAATGAATATTCACTATTTGAGTGTACATGTTTGTGTATTTGATTGAGATCTTAAACTCATTCACTGAATATCCGCAATACCATTCACAGCATGAGAGAATTTGTGATAAATTCACAACTAGTGATTATCTCTACATGTGCAATTGTGAAGTATTGAAATTGTCCCTAATCGATGAATTGATAAATACGGACACTATCAATTCTGTTGAGACTAGCATGGGTTATTCTCTAATCAGCTGATTCTCACTGGCTGGTGACATTGAGATGTCCGGAGATAAACATGAATGCTAGTTAAGGGAACTAGTTCATTGGAGTGATTGGCTGTAAAACTTCATATGGTAATCTACATATAGATATGTCAATGAAGTTCTTACTGCAGCTTAAGTGCGATGTTCCTTTGACTTGCGGTGTTCAACTCATCTTGGTCATGGAGACTTATACTTTGACATCTTAAGCAAGCATCTCCAAGGAGGTGTGGACCCAGGATGATTGGGTATAAGCCGAAGTGCCCGAAGATGTTTGAACAACCTATAAAGGATTCACCACTCCTTGCGAGGAGATGTATACCCAAGGCCTATCGTCGGATTATTACTCGAAGCCTCTGGCCAGAGCATCACATGATCTGAGTATGAATATCTCAGATACATGAGAGTAATTAGAATCCGTTGGACGAGAAAGACATTGCTTGGGCTAGGTGTGACGTAGTCAGCCTAGTGGGGACTGACACACATAGACCATGTCCTGAACCAAGTGGGTATAAGATGGTGAAGGGAATGAGGCACGATTCATTAGAGCTGCTGAAGGGTTTCAGAATTATTTCTGAGGTCAACCGTTGATCTTTCGAATTAATTGGGGATTATGATGTACTACTAGGTGCCACTCATGATCGTTCTATAATTGATGAATTATAGACGACCAACATAAATCGAAAGCCTATTTAGTGACACGCACTACGAGTAATCCGAGGGATTTAAAACGAGTTGAAAATTAGATTTTCCGATCAAGAGAGATAAGTCGAATCTGAATTTTTCAGAGACGCATCGGAAGCATAAAATGGCTAAGTCTTTTGAAGACTTATTGGACGAATTAAATGAGTTTAATTCATATGGTCTTTGCTTGGGTTTGGTCGGCCAAAGAGGGTCCCCACCCTCTTTGTTTGGCCGGCCACATCAAAAGGGAGAACCAAGTTGCTTGGTTCAAGTTATAAAATAAACCAAGCGTGGTTTGTTTTATAAAATTATGGATAATATAAATTTATAAACCAAGGTTTTGGTTTATTATTTTCATGGAAATTAAAATAAACTTGAATGGTTTATTTTATTTTATAAAATTAATTATGAATTGATTTTCCATGATAAGAAAATTTATATAATAAATTTCTTATGAAATTTTATTCCATAAAGAAAAGGGAGACATGGTTGTTTTTATTATAAATTAAATTATGATAAAAACTTGGCATGATGGAATAATTCATAGAAAAATTTACACGATAAATTTCTTAAGAAAATTTTGTAACGACCCGGAAAATTCTCTTAATATTTCCTTAAAATATTGAGCAGGTTTAGATAATTTTCCGAGGGACCTAGAAATATTAATACAAAATGTGGCTTAGAAATCAATATTTTTCTCATTTAAATTGAGAAAACTAAGTACTAATGGGCCTTATATGGGCTTTTAGTACCATAATTATTGGAGAATTTTAGATAAAAATTAATATAAATATAAAGGGATTTTAATGAGAAATATTAACATAATTATGGGAGAATTTTTAGTGAATTTTTGGAATTTTGGGGAAAATAATAGAAAATAAAATAAAAATAAGGCGCATGGACCAAGGATTGAACCTTGGACCTCTTGTACAACCATGCATGCTCTAACCAACTCATCTAGCAAGGCAATGTTATGAGAGAATGAAGTAGATATTGGTTAAGGCTTAGAAGAAGATGAAGGGTCATAAAATCCGAATGGAGTTCGGGGCCAACTGGGAAAGGGGCACTTGGAAATATCTACAGATCTCGGTAATGAACGGGTGTAAGGGGAACCTCAGGTCGGCTAGAAGATGATCTTTGAAAATGGTAAAGTAGCCTAAGGGAGGCTGATGGGGTCGGTCACGACAGGAAGGAAGAGCTAGAAGGTGGTCTTCGGGGATCTGGTAGTCTAGGCGAATGGTCTCTAGGTTGACGAGAGTCAAGGTCGAGAGAGTGGTGGTGTACCATACTCCAGCCGAGGAAGTTGACTCAGCCATTGGGTCGGGGTCGGGAATTATAAGAGGGAACTCAGAAAAGAAGGAAAGAAGTACCTAAAGGTCGGGATCACCGAAAATTGCAGGTCGCCGGAGCTCACGGGGTAAGGCAGCGGAGATCGGACAAGAGAGGAAGTAAAAGTGAAAGGTAAAATGGCAAGGGTTAAAATGAGAGGTGAACCTATTTATACTGCATCGGGGATCAGGAGAGTCGTCGGATGCACCGGAGGAAAAAGGCTGGATTAGATCCCGACCGTCGATCTCCCGTTCATTCCCGATGCTTCTGGACCTGTTGCACTGCCACCGCATGAGTCTGACAGATGACGCTTCGTTGCCAGGGAATCCCATTCAGGGAATGACACGTGGCAGAGGCGTTAAATGCCGATTTGACTGGGGATTCGACATTTAATAACTAAGATCTGAAGGCCATGATAAGACTCAGGGGTACGATGTCGTGTGCATCCGATCAGGCGAATAGCCTAGTTAGTCGGACTCCTCGCCTCCTTCAACTAGACTTGAAGGGGAGGCTTGTGATCCAGTCGGGTAGGTTTTCTGAGTCAATCGGGAGCCCGGTCGGATCAAGTCTTGGTTGGGTGAAGCTGGTTGAGTCAAGTCTTGGTCAGGCTAGGATAGGCGGGTACACCAGATGCTGATCCAGCTTGAGTGATCAGAGTTCGAGGTTGCTTGGGCTGGGGGCCGGTCAGCGATATCCGGTTGGACGTTCCTAGTCAGGAGTCACCGGTCGAAGATGTTCGGTCGGGCAAAGTTAGAAGCACTTGTCAGGTCCCCTGGGAAAGGAAGCAGTCAGTACAGAGTGGTCCTCCCGGTCGGGCGTGCCCGGTCGGGAGTCACCGATCGGGGATGTTCAGTCGGTCAATGATAGAGGCACTTGTCAGGCCCCCTGGAAAAGGAAGCACTCAGTACAGAGTGGTCCTCCCGATCGGGGATTCTCGGCCGGGAGCTTCCAGTCGGGCGTGCCCGGTCGAGAGTCACCGGTCGGGGATGTTCGGTCGGGCAAAGCTAGAGGCACTTGTCAGGTCCCCTGGAAAAGGAAGCACTCAGTACAAAGTGATCCTCCCAGTCGGGAGCACCCGGTCGGGAGCTCCGGTTGGGAGCTCCGGTCGGGTGTGCTTGGTCGGGCATCCTGGATCGTGCACCTGGGGACCATTTTAAAAACGCGAGCAGTAGAGAAGCGTGACTTATCTGACCAACCATCTTTACTCGCCTGGTCGGGATCTGGTACACCCTTAGTCGCTCGATCAGGCTATCCCGAGTGATCGCATGGCCTCATCAACAATAAAATTTCCTAAATCTCCCCATTATGAGGAAAAGACATCTGACATAATCATAACTTGTCAGATTAGCAGACATTAATGAGGGTGGAATTGACCTCTTGATGGACATTTAGGTGGTTATGGCAGACTCCGAGACTGACTAAAGTTACCAGAAGGTCAGACTGTCAGCTGGTCAGTTTTTAATGAGAAAAGATTGCCGACAAGACAGGGGGCCTCTTCCTCCCCTATAAAAAGCCCCCTGGTCCTTCAGAAAGGGGGTTCCAGCAATTGAAATCTCTTCTCCACCTTGTGCTCTTGTTTTTGGTTCGACCCGAGCCACTTGTGTCTCACTAGCTCTCGAGACCAATCCCGACTCACATGTTATCATGACCGAGGTCATCTTGGTCAGACCGAGTCATCCGAGTGAGGTCGATAGGAACAACTAGTATTAGTAGTCGATCATTTGGTGAGCAAGACTAGTAAATTAAGTGTGCTTAGTTGTGTGTTCTTGTCGCTCCTTGTGGGTGGAGAAACCTCGCCACAATCCTTTGACAATGTTTGAGCACTTGTAGGCTACAAACATGCTTTGACCAAGCTTGTTTCGCCAAGGAAGAACAACAAAAAATGAGCCCTCTTAAATAGTGCTCGATACTGTTCTGACTGTTACCAGTCGACTAGCCCTGGGGCAGTCGACTGGTCTTCACAAATTCAAATGTCACAGCCTGACGATTCGCATTCTGGTCGACACCAGTCGACTACCCAGTCGACTGCATCAGTCGACTGATCCAAGCATCAGTCGACTGATCTTTCTGTGCTCTAACTCAGTCGACTAATCAAGCATCAGTCAACTGCCACCAAGGGTTTCCCTTCCCAAGTACAATTATCTCAACACTCAAACCCTAGGATTTCCCTTCTCAGGTACAGTTCTCTCAGCACCCGAATCCTCACGACTCAGTTGACTCTTCATTCAGCAGCCTCGACCTATTGCCTTCAAGCCCTCTTCGACTTTGGCTCTTGTCCCTCGGATGCATTCAAGCCCGCGGCTCATCTCCCCCATGCCATCCTTCGCTTATGCCTCAAAGTCCACTTCCCTCGGCTCATCGTCCCTACTCCAGTAGCCTCGACCTGTTGCCTTCATGCCCTCTTTGTCTTTGGCTCCCGTCCCTCGAATACATGCAAGCTCTCGGCTTGTCTCCCATGTCATCCTTCACGTATGCCTCGAAGTCCGCTTCCCTTGGCTCATCATCCCTGCTTTGTCCATGGTCCCTCGGATGCATACAAGCCCACGGCTTATCTCCTCACACCATCCTGTTGGGATCTCCTGATACCAAAACACAAAACACAGCGGAAATAAGATCCCTTGAGAGATCCATGCGAAAGAAAAACTCATACAAAGTTCATCTATCTAATAGATCTATCTAAAGTGTATACCTTTGGAGCGTGCCATTTCGCTTATCCCGCTCGTCCAAGATGCGTCAAATCTCATGCACGTTCAAGTGTCCGTGCCTCTATTCGTATCCACACGGACACAACTAAGTGTATACCTTAGTTGTGCTAACAACTTGAGGTAGTTCACAAGACCACCAAGAACCCAACAAGGGTTTCGGCCAAGGAGGAGAAGAGGAAGAAGAGAGGAAGGGAAGAAGAGAAACACTCACACTCATCATTCAAAAAATGACTAGCCTCTTTTTATACTCATCCCATGAATATGAAGAGTCTTTTGTCTCTTTGACTTCCCTTCATTAAAGTCAATAAAGAGCACATCTTTTCATGTGACTCTTCACCTTCTCTTCATCCAATGAAGAGAGACTTTTCTCTTTCCTTCATTAAATACTTTAATGAATTTCCCCTGTAATTCTGACCGGGCCTCTTGGGCTTCCAACTAGGTCTCCCGACCAAGTCTGCCGAGTAAGTCGCCGAGCTCCCGACCCTGTCTGTCGAGCTCCCGACCCTGTCTGTCGAGCGCCGAGCTCCTGGCCCAGTCTACTAAGCGCCGACCTAGTTTGCCGAGCGCCGAGCTCCCGACCAAGTCTGTTGAGCGCCGACCCAGCATGTCGAGCGCTGAACTCCCGACCAAGTCCCTAAGCTCCCGACCCGAGCTCCCAACCCGAGTCGTCAAGCTCCTGTCCCGAGCTCCCGAACCAGTCTCCCGAGTTCCCAACTTGAGCTCCCGATCAGATCTCCCGATCAGATCTCCCGTGTTCCCAACTCGGGCTCCCGATCAGATTCCCCAAAGCATCATGTCCTTAGTGTGTGACCCAATAGGTTCTCATGACATTGGCAATGCGCCTAAACACTTTAGACATAAGCAATGAGCGACATCTAGCAATGCATCATTGCTACCCAAGTAACAAGAAAAATCGAGATCTGACTAAACCTCCGTGACTATGATAATGTATGACCTTGTCCTTCTATCCTTGATATCTAAATTGATCAATGAGGCATAGACCGTGTCATCCTCGATCAATCCATGTGTTTCTTGATCCCCAAGTAGACTCACTCAAACAAATGAGCTTAATATCTCATATTGACTCATTTGAGCATGGTCATGCGTTTCAGTAGTCCTACTCGATCAAGGGACCCACAGATACCACTCCTGTCATATGGGAGGGATAGATCCCATCTACATTACTCACATCCCTCCGCATAACTTATTACATGCCTAGTGATCGCCTTTATAGTCCACCCTGTTACGGGTGACGTTTGACGATACCAAAATACATAACTCCTTATGTAGGAAATCGTAGTGACTTCAAGTCTAAGGACTATTCATACTAATAGTCACATGAGAAAGTTTATGACACTCATATGACAATCTATGAAACTTTCTCATGGCGGGTCAATTCAGTACACATTCTCTAATGTATACTCATGTGCCAACTTGATATCATATATCCATGACTTGTGAGCTTAAGTCATCAATTGACCTACATGCTAGTCTCCATGCATTAATATTGTCCCTGAATATTAATGCTTGACTAGAAATAATTTAGTGTAGTGTTCTCTACATTATCTCACTATTGATTCAACTAATTGATATAATTTAGATAAGAACCTACTACACAAGGGCATTATTATACTTAGTTATTTGGCACAAAATAAAGTAAGTATAATAATCAAACATGCCTTTATTAATGATAGAATATGATACAAAAAGTCCCTAGTCAATCATCACATAATTGGCTCTAGGGCTCCTACTAACACATCCTTCACCGGACCTGAAGACGTCCAACTAAGTCTATGTGTATCCTGCAAACTTGCATACTCAAATACACATATTAGATCAACATGAAACCCTAACTTAATCATATTGACACACACATCAAAACTCATGATCTACTCGATCAAACTTGGGTCGATTGCATCAACAATGTCATCTAGGTATAGTATAAGAAATACCACTACGTTTCCGTCACATCTCTTGAATACACAAGACTCATCCGGACTTTAAATAAATCCATATGACTGGAGTACCTCATCAAACTGGATGTTCCACGATTGTGAAGCTTACTTCAATCCATAAATGGACCGATTAAGCTTACACACAAGATGCTCTTTGCCCTTTACAATGAATCCCTCTAGTTGCTTCGTATAGATGTTTTCCTCAAGACTTCCGTTACAGAAAGTTGTCTTGACATCCATCTACCAAACCTCATAATCCATATGAGCGGCAATAGATAAGAGAATCCGGATAGACTTAAGCATGACTACCGGCGAAAAAGTCTCTTCATAATCGATACCCTCTTTCTGAGTATACCCTTTCGCAACAAACCTTGCTTTGAAGGTCTCTACCTTCCCGTCTGATCCTCTCTTTCTCTTGTAGATCTACTTGCATCCAATGACTTTTACACCATTGGGTGGCTCTACTAGCTCCTAGATATGATTAGAATCCATAGATTCTATCTCAGAATTCATTGCGCTTTGCCAAGATACCGCATCTTTATCTTGGAGTGCCTCGTCATATGTCCAGGGATCAGGTTCATATTCGCTAAGGACCAAGTCCGAAGACTCTCTCAAGAACATGAATCTATCAGGTTGTTAACAACCCTCCCACTACGATGAAGTACTGCTTGTGTATCCTCTATGACACGCAGTGCAGTCACTTATGGTATGTCCTCCTGTACTGTTTGTACTGAAGTTGGAACTTCCCCTCTCAATTCCTCAAGAACAATCTTACTCATGGGCTTGTGGTTCATCACATAGTCTTCCTCTAAATATCGGGAATTCATGCTAACCATCACCCTCTGATCTTTAGGACAATAGTACAAACCACCCTTCGTTCTTCTAGGATAGCCTACGAACAAGCGTACTTCTGTACGAGATTCCAACTTATCAGCATCTCCCTTCAGCACATGTGCTGGACTACCCCAAATCCGAATATGTCTCAGACATGGCTTTCGCCCAGTCCACAATTCTGTGGGAGTATAGGGTACTGATTTATATGGTACCAAGTTTAGAATGTATACTATCGTTTCCAGAGCATATCCCCAGAATGAATCTGGAAACTCGGAGTAACTCATTATCCATCTAACCATCTGCATAAGAGTCATATTCCTTCGCTTTGCCACACCGTTCTGCTGGGGTGTACCAGGTGCAGACAATTGGGATTGAATCCCAGCCTCTGATAAGTTGCTCCTAAACTCTCACAAGAGGTACTCACCACCACGATCAGATCGTAGTGACTTGATACTTTTACCTTGACGTTTCTATACATCAGCCTTGAATTCTTTGAACCTGTCATAGCATTCAGACTTGCGACGCATCAAGTAAATGTATTCATACCTTGAATAATCGTCTATAAAAGAGATGAAATATTCAAAGTCACCTCTAGCCTGGATAGACAGAACCACACAAATCAGAATAAACCAATTCTAACACATATTTGGCTCTATACCCCTTGGCCTTGAAAGGCCTCTTGGTCATCTTACCTTCCAAGCAAGATTCACAGGTTGGGAAGTCTTCCACCACCAATGAACCCAAAGGTCCATCGCTATCAACCTTTGAATTCTACTAAGGTTAATATGACCTAGTATTAGATGCCAAAGATACGTTTGGTTCATTTTCAAAGGTTCTTTTCTCTTATTTTGGTTAGACGATGAGCTATTTATTTCTATTTACATTGTGGGAGTTTTTGGTTCAAGAGTGTACAAATTGCTAACCAACGCACCAGAATAGATAATCTGTCTATTCCTTTTTATAACAACTCTGTCACTAAAAGAAATAGAATACCCATCCTTTATTAGTTTTGAAACTGAAATAAGATTCTTTCTAAAAATAGGTACATAAAGGCAATTTCTCAAAACCAAAGTTTTATTCCTATCAAAAGATAATTAAATGTCTCCCACTGTAATAGCTGTCACCTTCGTAGCATTGCCCATGTAGACGGTAATCTCTCCCTCATCTAGTTGTCGGGTATCCTAGAACCCCTGTAAAGAATTGTAGACATGATCAGTGGCTCCCGTATCTACACACCAGGTACCAGTAGATAACACCGCTAAACATGTTTCAACAACTAATCAAAAAGATATACCTTGATTTTTCTCATGACGACGGGGATAGTCCACCTTCTAGTGTCCAGTTTGCTTGCACGCGAAGCACTTGCCTTTCGGCTTCTTCACGCCAGATGTCTCTGAGATCCTGCCACTTTCTTTGTCACACCTTGTTTCTTCTTCTTCTTGCCTTTCGGCTTAGAAATAGAAACCTTCTGAGCAACCGAAACATGAGTACTTTGACGAAAAAGCCCCTCTACCACCTGGAGTTCTGTCAGAAGTTCCGCCAACGAATATGTATGTTTGTTCATATTATAGTTCAGGTGAAACTATTCAAAACTCCTAGGTAGAGACTGGAGAATGATATCAACCTGGGTTTCCCCATCGATTTCTGCTCCAGGACTTCGATCTCATTTAAATGAGCCATCATTTTGAAACATGATCCCTCACAGGTGTCTCCTCAATCATGGTGGTCATCATCAAGTTCCTCATAGCCTCCTGCCTAGCAGCCCGATTCTGGTGTCCAAAGAATTCCTTGAGATTGAACATTATGTCATAGGCAGAAGCAAAAGCCTGATGCTGATGTTGCAGTACATTTGACATAGATGTCAGAATGTAACACCATCATCTCATTTACTTTCATCCACTTCCTATAACTCTCTCTCTCCTCTTTACTAGAATTTTCACTAGGCTTAGGAGGACAGATCTCAAAGAGTACAAATTTGTACTCCTCAGCAGTCAAGACAATGTCTAGGTTTCGTTTCCAATCAATGTAGTTAGGGTCAGTAAGTTTGTTTTTTTTCAATATTACAGCTACTGGGTTGAAAGTCATTTTGAAAATCTCCTGAGAATCACAATGATCAAAACTTTATATTTCAAAAATTATTGATTCCTCAAACAATAAATTTTAAAATCAACCAACACCTTAAAACACCGAGAATATCGTATGCCACGATAGTGTGGATGTATACGAATTCTACATTTGTAAGAGGAGGTTTTGCCCATTAATTTTATTATCTTGCCAACCTAACTTTTTGACAAATAAAATTAATAGTTGGTTCCTCTTCGGCCCTACAAGTAATAGCAGTGGCTCCATGGGGAGGATACTATTAAATGCATCTATGTGTTTACCATTACATGATACTAAGGCAATTACCTAGGATTATGTCTCTTCCAATGGGGAAGATCACACGCTCCTAAATAACTTCCTATAACCATATTTGACCTAGTGATCCGCGAAACAAACTCATCCGATATGGAGGAAGACACTCAGAGCCAACACGTAAGTTTATTCGCATCACATGTCAAATTTGTAATGGAAGCCATGGGATTCTTAGAATCTCTCTCCCACTAGTAATTTATAATTGAGGAATTTTACCATGCAATCATAACATGCATATCAACAAAAAGAAATAAATAAGAAAATAAATTCCAACTATTATGGCCTTTTGTTCTTGAATATGACTCCCGTCGTGTCGCCACCTTGTCTCCACCTTCAACTCCATGCGCAAGCTCCCATGAAGAGGTTCTCCGAGCCGAGATAAAAATTATTTTAATTTACATGCTTCGATCCTATACTCCACGAAGGAGTATACAAAAAATCTAGATCGAATGTAAACTAAAATGTGCGGCTAAACAATTACCGTATTTAATTACAAAAATTAAATATTATCTAGCCTCGTCAACCCCGAGGATTCAAATAAATAATACAAACATGCACACACAATCACATACAATCCATATTAAGCCATAATAGTCGGATCTCATGCTTGCAACCAAAGAGTTAGCCTACGCACACCCTACTATTATCCGGCATAATATTATACATGAAATAATGCATGAAAGTAACCAAATCCAAAACACACAAAATCGGAAACCATTAGCTTTGATACCAATTGTTGGATTCCTGATCGCACATGGGAAACCTCTCCATGTCCCCGGATTAAAATTTCTTCAATCTGAATGGAGAACAATTTCCCAAACAATTGACTCATCATCACGCTAACTAATTCGAGCGACCGCTTGAACAAACATATTGCTCTAACAATCAAACTCGTCCAATCGATTAGCTATGGAATAGACAATGAGTGGATCACCGATTTTTGTGTTTATCATCGGGGTCGATGACAAAAATAACATACAATAATTATCAACATGAAACATAAACATATGATAATGAAACAAGATCAAAGAAACCAAAACAAGATGTTATACCTCTTGTTTACCTCGTGATCTTCTATTGTATGTCCCAACCTCTTCTTGGACATCGTGTGGGTGACGATCTTCCAAGAATCGATGTCACCAAGGCCACCAACTTCTTCCCCCAAGGTTACACCGAACCCCTAGAATAAAGAAGTGATCTTCTTCCCTCCACCTTTGCTTGCGCCGACCATCAATGGAAGAGGAGTTTCTTCTCCACCTTGCACATCCGACCACCAAAAGAAAACCCTCCTTTCTTCTTCACCTTGTGCCATCGGCAACCCTTGGAAACAATTATCATCGGCCACCTTGGAAGAAGACTTCTTCTTCTTCTTCCCTTGTGTCACCGGCCAAGCAAGGGATGGACCTCACTTGTAGCTGCCGCCGGCCACCTTGGAAGAAGACTCTCCCTTCTTCTCCTTACTTGTAGCTGCGGCCGACCACCTTGGAAGAAGAAGTTCTCTTCTTCTTCACCTTGCGCCGCCGGCCAAGCAAGAAGATGGTTGTCGCTGGCCACTCCCTTCTCCCTCACAAGCTTGCTCCGGCCAAGGAAGATGAAGAGAACACTTCCTTGCTTCCTTGCCCAAGCCTTAGGAGGAGAGAAGAGATGAGAAGAGTGCTCTCCTTCTTCTTCTTCACCGTCGGCGCCCTAACCCTAGGAGAGAGAGAGAAGTGGAGAGGAGAGGAGAGGAGAGGAGAGAATTAGGTTAATTGGATGCCTTGGTCTCATGACACATAAGATATATATAGGCTACAATAGGGACCATGAGGAGGAGTTGGATCTTGGTCACCTAATGGATCAAGGCCCGATTCATTAATGATGATCCATTCCACTAATTGATCACCATTGAATTACCTCACCAACCCCCATATTTAAATATGGCTCCACCTATTATGTGTACAAAATCTCCCCGTGTTTAAGATCTCGAATGTCCATTAATTAGTTAAATTACTGACAATTTAACTAATTAACATCTAACTCCATGAGTAGTTGTTGGTGGAGGAGCCACTATGCTTGTTGTTGGAGAAATCATCAAAACTCTGACCCCACTATGCTTGTTGTTGGAGGAGCCATCAACATAAATTTTCCACACTTCATCAGTTTCAGGTCCTGGGATAGCTTCGAGCATAAAGTCAACTAGAGCTTGAGCCTTGATAGCAGTATGGGGGTGATACTTAATTCCATACTCGCTCAACTCTGTCGTCTACTTGATCAGTCATCCTGAGGCCTCTGGATTTGTGAGGATGCACCCGAGTGGACAATTAGTGAGCACCACAATGGGATGGGCCAAAAAATACGGTCTCAGTCTTCGAGCCATCAGTACTAAGGCATAGGCCAACTTCTCCAAGGTAGTATATTGAGTTTCTGCATCTTTCAGGAGGTGCCCAAAGAAATAGATGGGATACTGAGTAGTACTTTCCTCCGAATAAGCGCAGAACCCACGGCTTGCTCAGCTGTGGACAGGTAGACAAATAGTGTTTCTCCCTCCAGCGGCTTATATAGGATGGAGAGTTCTGAGTGAAATGCTTTTAAATCCATAAAAGCCCTCTCGCATTGGTTGTCTCATTCAAATTTGACAACTTTCCTCAGAATTTTGAAGAATGGCAAAGTTCTGTTAGTGGATCTGGAGATAAACCGGGACAAAGCTATAATTCTGCCATTCAACCGTTGTATGCCTTAGAAGTTGTGAGGGGATGGCATGTTGAGAATGGCTTGCACTTTCTCTAAGTTAGCCTCAATTCCCCTTTCGGTCACCATGTACCTGAGAAACCGACCACTCTTCACCCCCAAACAAGCATTTTGCGAGGTTTAGTTTCAATCCGTTAGCCCTCAAGGTGGCGAATGTTTCCTCTAGGTCAGCTATCATGTCCTTCCTCTTCTTCATCTTGACTAGGATATCATCTACATGCATTTCAATGTTCCTCCCGATCTGGTGGCGGAAGACCTTATCCATCATTCATTGATAGGTTAACCCTGCATTGTGCAACTCGAACGGCATGACATTGTAGCAGTAAGTGTCATCTGCCGTTACAAAACTGACCTTCTCTTAGTCTTCCCGAGCAAGGGGAACCTGGTGGTATCCCTGATATGCATCCAATATTGAAATAAATTTATTGCTAGTAATCGAATCTACCAGCTGATCAATGCAAGGTAAGGGGTAACAGTCTTTAGAGCAGACTTTATTTAAATCTAGGAAATCAATACAAACCTTCCATTTACCCTCGGGCTTAGGACTAGTACAACATTCGCCAGCCAGGTCGGGAATTGAACCTCTCTGGTATGTCCGACCTTTAGCAACTTTGTGACCTCCTCCCTGATTATCTTATCTTGCTCGGGTGCAAAATATCTTCGCCTTTGCTTCATTGGTCGGGCTCCCGGGGTGATATGCAATCGATGCGTGGCCAAGGCAGGGGGACTCTCTTGATTTCTTCAGTAGCCCATGCAAACACATCCCGATGGTCCATCAAGCAGCTGATCAGCCGACTTCTAAGTTCTGGCACAAGATCAACATCAATTCTTGTGATTCCTCCAGCTTGTTGGGAATGAATTTGGACTTCTTTGCTTTTGACCTCCCTACGCTTCTCTTTAGCTCCTTCTTCCTCGCGTGGATTGGCCAGGTCGATTTGCAATGCTTCATGTGTCCTCAGGTTCTTGCGGGCTTCTGTTCTGACCTCTCCATTGTGGCATTATCGGAAAGCCAATTGGTCTCCTTTGACTTCAGTCACATGCTCTTCTACCGGGAATTTAATCTTCTAGTGGTAGACTGAGACCACCACCTGAAATAGGCTGAGTGTCGGTCGCCCCAGGATGGTTTGTAGGATGATAGGGCATCCACAATCATGAAGGAAGTCCTCCTTATCCTTTGTAGAGTGTCGCCCCCCAGTGATAGAGATAGAGAGATATGTCCCATCGACTATACTCAATATTCGATGAAGCCGAAGAGTGGGGTGGAGATAGGATGCAACTTATCCTCATTGACCTGCATCTGGTCCAGAGCCGCCTTATACAGGATGTTGATGGAGCTACCTGTATCCACAAAGATGTGTTTAACCTTGTAATTAGCTATTCAGGTGAGGACTACCAGTACATCTTTATGGGGGGCTTCCACGTCCTCCAGACCGTCAAGATCAAAGGAAATAACAAGGCCCTGGAGCTTTTCCTTGTCCGTTCTGATGGCGTAATTTTCCAGCCGGCGGGTATGGGCCTTCCTTACCCGATAAGAATCTCCTTCAGTCGGACCTCCTGAGATTACTCCAACATGGCCCGATGGAGGTTCGTGAATAGGAGCCTTGCCTTTCTTGGGATCCCTTTCAGGGGAGATAGACTGGTGGGGCACTATCTCCCATCTTCTTCCTCTCGAAGGTGATCGAGACCGACGCCTGGATTTGTCTTCTCCTGATTGTCATCGATGAGGGGAAGGGCTTCGACGAGGAGATCACCGTCGATATCTCGCTTTGTTCCACCGTTTGCGGGGCTTGGCATCCACATCCTTAGATCTCCTCTTTTTTAAGGTGTAACACTCTTCGGTAGAGTGTGTTGTGCTGCCGTGGAAGTCGTAGTACCTCTTCGGTGACTCAGGTCCCTCAATGTCGACCGTCTCCACCAACCTCTTCTTGCCGACCCAGTGATCCTTCCTAGAGCAAGGATCTTTTGCTCGAGTTGGAGCAGGTAGTTCTCTCCTTTCGGATCATACTGAGATTTGGATAGGGACTCCCGCTAAATCTTTGCGATGGGCGTGCTGCACCTCCTCAACGTTGGCATGCTTGACTGACAGCTCAATAAGTCATCGAAGATGGCTGGTGGCTTCTTCACCAACGACCGAAAGAAATCACCTTCAGAGAATCCTTGCGTGAAGGCACTGATGAGGATCTCTGAAGTGGAGGTTGGTTCGTCCTGAGCCACCCGATTGACCCACTGGATATAGTCTTTCAGTGGTTCTTTGGTCTTCTGCTTGAGGGTGAATAGGTTCAGAGTCATTTTCTGGTATCGCTGGCTGCTGGCGAAGTGGTGTAGGAAGACGGTCTTATACTCCAGAAAGGAGTTTATCGAATTTGGGGCAGCCTCTGAAACCATCTCTGAGCGGCCCCTGACAAAGTGTTCAAGAACACCCGACACTTCACACCGTCTATGTATTGGTGTAACAAAGCTGTGTTCTCGAACTTGCAAATGTGGTCCTCTGGATTCGTCTTTCCATCGTAATCAGCAATTCTCGGACAGCAAAATTGCTTGGGTATGAGATCCATTACGATGTCCAAAGAAAAAGGTGTAGAGGGAGATTTCAGAAGAGCTTTGGAGGCCTCGATTTTCTCCAATCCCTCCTCCTGTCGTAAAACGCTAGAGGCGACGGAATGTGCCCTCTCCATTTCTCCCATGAAATCTCGCCGAGGCACTAGGGTTGTCATTGTCAGTCCCGCCGGTGGTGAGATCGATCTTTGATTTCGATGGTGCGAGGCTGACATTCTTTGGAGTTCGGTCTACACCGGAGCTGCTTGTTGCGAGGAAGCATGCTCAATCTGATACTGCTCCAGTGCTCCTCTGACGACGTTGGCGACTAAACGATCCAACTCCTCCCACGTCAGAATGATGGGTTGTTCCTCTGCATTTGCATCATGGTGTTCCTTTTGGTGCTTTGATGTTTTCACAGACGGCGCCAAACATGTTATGGAAGCAAAGGACGAGGATGGCGAGTCACCAAGGCAGCCCACGACGATGATGACGGGGAGAGGTTGTCCACGCCCTACGAGATTTACACAAGCATTAAAGGGGATGCACCGAAAGATATTCCAGTGGAGCCCTCTCCGACGCTCAAGTCAGAACTCTATCTTTTTCGGAGGACAACGAGGAATCAAATAGCTATAATTTTGGAAAGATTACCCTTTACTTGGATGTCGAGGTATCTTATATACTTGAGGTCTTTATTACTTGTGTCCCCACGTTCTCCTCCACATTCCTTAATCATCGGTTACTTGATAGATATTCTCTCTTTTGGTAACGACCACTTCGATCATTAAGGTCTTAATTACCGTGCATTGCGATCAATAATTACCTGATGACTTTCCTGTTCTGGAAGGTGAAACAGATACTTAAAGTCGAGCTTTCTGATCCCTATGTTGATCTTTGGGCTCCACTCTCTCGAGTCAGTCTCGAAGTATCTTCTCCCGAGCTGACCTTGGGGCCTTCATCCGTTCTCCCAAGATAGTCTTGGGAGCCCGATTTCCCGGTCTAACCTTGAGGGCTTTCTTCCATTCTCTCGAGATAGTCTCGGGAGCCCGATTGCCGGTCTAACCTCAGGGCACTAGTTCAGCGGGCCCTGCCACGTAACTTCCCCGTGCCACATGTCCACCCCGAGATGCTCATCCCTATCAAAGATGAATTAAAACTTTTAGAAAATTATATTAAATCAATTAGAATCATAATTTTATATTTATGACCGCATCTATCTATGATGAAATAATGAAATAGTTTTATAAAGCTAATAGAATAAGACCTAAAAATATTTTCATGTAGTTTACCAACATGTTGGAATTTAATATATCAATTACTACAAGATTAATTTCAATATAAAGAATTATTATGTTTATTTTTTGTTCAAAATAGTAACACTAATATATATTTATTTTCACAATCATAAAATATTTGTAGTAATATTTATGAAATTTTAAATGTATTTAATGATGTAATTGAACAACTATCTGATATTTATTATCCTACTGCTCATTTAGTTTTAGTGAATTTTTCTAGTATAATATTAGTTTTAAATGAATATATTAATAATGAAGCTTTAATATTTTATATATTAGCTATGAAAACTAAATAGAATTTTTTTTCTAAAATTTATTTAATTACATTTAATTTAGATCCTAGATTTAAATTGGAAGTTTTACCAATGCTAACTTTATATTATGACGCTGTAATTTCTATTAAAGATTTTTCTTATCCTGATCCAGTTAATATTTATTATATATAATATCAGAAATTATTTATATGATATTTATAATTAATATTATATAAAATATGGAATACAAACTAATATTTCTGAAATACAACAAACTACTAGTATTAATTTAAAACTTACAAAAGCACAACTTTTGTTAAAAGAACAGATGAAACGTCTACGAGAATCTTCACTTTCCACACAAAAACTTGAGGATTATTTTACCACTTCATTTGATTTTAATGAAGCAAATAGCGGGGATTTCAATATTCTAAAGTAGTGGTCACAAAAGGGTCAAAGCTTTTTTGTTCTCTCTGTGTTTGCCAAAGAAATTTACCTTGCCTAGTGTTAACTGTTGTCATGGAGTAGATGTTCAGTGTAGGGAGCAACATTAAAAGCCCAAGCATTACTCGACGATTGGACCAGAGCCAAGAAAAAAATCTAAGGAATACAATTTTCATAAAACGAAGTCGAAGAATTTGATATCGAAGGAACAAATACAACAGAAACGGGAGGAAATGAAAATGAGTGATGTAAAGGATAAAAATATAAAAGAACTACATAACTTTGATTCCCTATACCTTAAAGTATACGTAGGCAACTTAAATAAATATAAGTCCTTTTTAAAATAATTTTAAAATTTTTTAATATAATAGTCTCGAAGAGTCATGAACCGTGAACCGAACCGTGAACCGTAACCATCTTGGGCAGTTAAGGTTAAGAGTTGACCCCCCCCCCCCCCCCCCCAACGAACCATCGATTTTGAACCATGGCTAGGTCTACACATTCCTCTATAAAAAATAATGAGGTAAAATTTATAAAAATAATTGAATGAAGCCTAAACCCTTTTCACGTGATGTACCAATAAGTTGAAATTTAATATATCAATTGTTACAATATTAATTTCAATATAGAGAATTATTATCTTCATTTTAATCCAAAATATTAATAATATTAATATATATTTATTTACATAATAAAATATTTATAATAGTATTTGTGAAATTTTAAAAATATTTAATCATCCAACCGAATAAATTTTTAGTAGTTATTATTCTACTTCTCATTTAGTTTTAGGAAATTTTTGCAGTGCAATGTTAGTTGTAAATGAATATAGTACCAATGTTTATTCAATATTAGCCATGAAAAAGAAATGAGAAAAATAGTTTTTTTAATATTTTTAAAATTTATTTAGTTGTATTTATTTTAGACCCTAGTTATAAATTAGAAGTTTTACTATAAATGTTATAGCATTGTATTATGATGCTTTTAAAATTTTTTCAGCTCCTAATCCTAATAATATTGTATATAATATTAGAAATTATTTATATAATATTTTTAAAAAATATAATATGAAATATGAAATACAAACTGTTCCGGAAGGAGTCGACGATGATGTCCAGTCACCGGGGGTCTGCCCACGTGGAAGTCGTTGTAGGGCGGAGGAGCTTCGTGCTCTGCGAGATTAACACGAGCGTTAGGAGACACGCCGGAAGGGGTCCAGTGACAGCCCCGAATCTACTAGATTAAATTGTCACGAAAGTTGGGACCATCAGATTTAAATGTATATGAAAGTTGGAAACCCTTTTTGCAATCAAAGTATGAAAAGCGTAGTAAAGGGGCCACAGGTCGTATTTTTCTCAGGGCTAGTTGTCGTGTTTGATTCGAACTTGTATTTATGTGTCGTTCTTGTTTTCGGGTTTCAAACAGAAATTCAGGTTTTGGGTTGCAATTGAAATAAAATCGCAATGAAAATTAAGAAAACTTACATCAATGAACAAAACAAGGTGATAGCAATTAATAACTCAAGCAATGGACAATTAAATCAACTAATGCAAGTTTTCAAATTCAATAATTCAAGCTGATATCAAGAGCAACCAGATGCTAAGCAATCTGCAGACAACTGGATACAAAGTCAATACAAAAACTCACTTGATACCAATTGCATTCAATTAAAACCGACATGAAGAATTTGAACTTGAAATTCAGATTCAAGTTGGATTTAAAACAATATGTTTTCAAGTTCAATAGCACACTTAAAGGTATGTTTAAACATGATACACTTCAATGCTGAAACTAGACTTGATACACATTGTAGAATTTGAGTTAACTTGCCACCAAATTGCAGGAACCAATGTGCCAAAAAGCTGAATAAATGTTTGATCTGTAAACATGACAATTTCATAACTGAAACTAACCAATTCAGCTTAGAAAATGATACCACCAGTGAAGTATTATGCTAAAATGAATGCAGAATTTCGAATTCAAGTCTGAGCAATCACCAAAAACGCAGTGCAGAAACAATTTCTGTAACGACTCGAAAATTCTCTTAATATTTTCTTAAAATATTGAGCATGTCTAGATAATTTTCTGAGGGGCCCAGAAATAATTATGTAAAATTGGGCCTAGAAATCCATGTTTTCTCATTTAAATTGAGAAAAACTAGGTACTAATGAGCTTTAAATGGGCTCCAAAAATGGGTATTAATTAGGTAAAATTAATATAAATTTGGTAAAATTAATATAAATATAAAAGAATTTTATTTAAGAATATTGGCATAATTATGGGTGATTTTAGGGGGATTTTCGGAATTTAAGAAATAAAAATAATAAAATAAATGATGAAAATAAAATAAAAATAAAGGTGCATGAGCCAAGGATTGAACCTTGGACCTCTTGTACAACCATGTAAGCCTTAACCAACTCACCTAGCAAGGGATTTCTATGAGGAAATGAAGTGGATATAAGTTGAGATTAAGAAGAAGATGAAGAGTCATTGAGAGACTCTTCATTCACCACCTTAATGGGTTATAAAGGGGGGGGGGGTTTTGGGAGTTATTCTCTTCTCTCCATCAATTACATTCTCTTCCTCCTTCTTTCTCATCCTAGACGAAATCTACAAGGGAGATTTTCCCTTGGGAAAACTCCACAAGAAGATCCTACCACCAAGATCTAAATGTTTCCTAAGGTTCCAAGGCTAGGGGTGATCAAGAGACAACAAGTCTTCCTTCTTCTTCCCATCTAAGGTCTAAAAATCAAGAAACCCCAAGGTAAGACTCCCTCACCTGTGGTATAATAGTTCCCTATGATTTCCATGATTTTTAGCATGATATATTGGTTAGTTTTCGAATTTGATGTTGAAAGGAAAGAAAACCAAGACCCTCATGCTTAAGGGTTTCGGCCACCATGTTTTACAGGTCTATAATTATGCTAAAAATCATGATAATGTTATTTAATGTTCCCTTATGATGTGTAGAGGTTAAGTACAATTTTTGGGAATTTTTGGAGCACCCTAGAACACCCTAGGGTTTCGGCCAACATGAAAGAAACCAAAACTAAGAACCTTAAGTTTAAGGGTTTCGGCCACCATGATTTACAGGTCTATAATTATGATAAAAATCATGATAATGTTATTTAATGTTCCCTTATGATGTGTAGAGGTTAAGTATAATTTTTGGGAATTTTTGGAGTACCCTAGGACACCCTAGGGTTTCGGCCAACATGAAAGAAACAAAACTAAGAACCTTAAGTTTAAGGGTTTCGGCCACCATGATTTACAGGTCTATAATTATGCAAAAATCTTGATAATGTTATTTAATGTTCCCTTATGATGTGTAGAGGTTAAGTATAATTTTTGTGAATTTTCGAAGTACCCTAGGACACCCTAGGTTTTCGGCCAACATGAAAGAAACAAAACTAAGAACCCTAAGTTTAAGGGTTTCGGCCACCATGATTTAAAGGTCTATATTTAAGCAAAAATTCTTGATAATGTTAATTTATGTTCCCTTATGATGTGTGAAGGTTAAGTATAATTTCTGGGAATTTTTGGATTACCCTAGAGACCCCATATGTTTCGGCCAACCTCAAGGACCCAAGGGTTAGGGTTGAGCCTTTAACTTCAAGTATATGTTTATGTGTTGCCATGATATAAGGGTGATGTAGGGAACCATGTTAAGTTATATGCCCATGCTATGCTAAGAACCATGCTAAGTGATTATGTATGTTCATGATATGAATGATGCCATGATAAGTATGATAAGTTTATGTTCAGGATATGAATGATGCCATGATAAGAATGATAGGGTTATGATCACGATAAAAATGATGCTATGATATGTTAGGTTATGATATGAATGATATGCCATGTTTTATGAATAATATGCATGTATGCCATGTCTTATGAATGAAGTTAAAGTACATGCCTTTAAGGCACAGCTATGATGTTAAGTATGATGAATGACAAGTATGATGAATGAATGATGATGAACGACAAGTATGATGAATGAAAGATGATGCTTATGTCTTTAAGGCATAAATATGCTAAACGGCACGGTCGATGGTTGACGGTACGACGGTCGAGAGGACCGGTAAATGGGCCGGTAGACGGGCCGAGCCGTAACAAGTTATGCTATGTTAAGTATGCTATGAATGAATGATGAATGATGAAGCATGAAAAGTATTTTACTTTATGTATGGGCTTGTACCGGACCGAAGTATGGGTCCAAGGGATGGGCACCTTAAGAACGCCCCGGTTTTGGACTACCGAAGCTGTCCACGGTTCTGGCCCTACCGGAGCTGGGTAACAGGGATGGGCACCTTAAGAACGCCTCGGTTCGGGGACTACCGACTATGCTGTCCTTACCCTAGTAGGTCGAGGCTAGCTACCTCGTATTTACTTAGGGATGCGCGCTTATGATGTATGTATGTGGTACAAGCCAGGGCCCAATGATATGATGAATATGTTTAAGCATTAAAAGTATGTTTTAAAAGGTTAAGCATCCTTATATATATGCAATTGTCTCATGCATTCATCCATGTTATGCATTATAATTATGATAAGAATATTATGCAAAGTAAGTTTATGCAAAGCAAGTTTATGCAAGATATGTTTATGCAAATGATTTTGTTTATGCTCATGTTACTATATGATGCCATGATTTGATTGTGTTTATGCTAATTTAGAATGCCATGATTTATCTATGTTCATGTTAGTTTAGGATGCCATGATTTATTTATGTTCATGCTAGTTTAAAATGCCATGATTTTATTTATGTGCATGATAGTTTAGGGTGCCATGATTTAATTATGTTTATGCCAAGTTAGAATGCCATGATTTGATTTATGTTCATGCTAGGTTAGGATGCCATGATGTAATTATGTTTATGCTAAGATAGTATGCCATGATTGGATTTATGTTCATGCTAGTTTAGAATGCCATGATTTAATTATGTTTATGCTAAGTTAGAATGCCATGATTTTTTTTATGATGTCCATACCAATTTATGATGCCATGTTCTAACTATGTTATACTGAGATAGGACGCCATGATTTTATTTATATTCGTGCTAAGAATGTTTATGAAGTTATGTTTGTTATGTTTATGTCTACGCCAAGTATTGTGCCATGCCATGAAGGTTTATGGTTATGTTTATGCTATGCTATGAAGATGATTATGTTATGTTTACGCCATGACGAATGTATGCTAAGTGATGAAAAGGCTTATGTTCTAAGTAAAGCACTAAGTATGTAATGGCTTATGTGCTCATGAATGAATGATGAATGGTTTTAGTGAGTAGGAAAGAGTCTTACTAAGCCTGTGTGCTTATAGTCTTATTTCCTTATACCGCAGATCACGCAAGGGGACAGTAAGGAAGCAGCAGGAGGGCATCAAAGAATGTGTGTGATAGTGACTTGGCCAAGGAGCAATATGGTTGCTCGTCTCATGATAGAACTTTATCTTTACTGTTATGTGTTTAAGTATGACTCTATGACATGATACTAAGTATGACATGATGCTAAGTATGACATGATGCTACGAATGACATGATGCTAAGTATGATATGATGCTAAGTATAAAGTTACTACGCTAAGTTCCCATGTTATAGTGCTAGAAATGGTCGTAAGTGCATGTAGGAGTAAGTTAAAGGTTTCCGCTGCATTATGATGTCTACATGCCCTAAGTATGTTAACGTAACGCCGCTTTAGGAAAAAAAAAAGGCGGGCGTTACAGGTTGGTATCAGAGCAGTAACCATCTCACTACACACACATCAAGCCCTCTTCCTGCAGCTTCCAAGTAAGTACCTCTTTACATATCTTATAATAGGAAGATGTTTTATGATTTTAAGGTATGCCAGTATGAACGATATTTATGATGAAAAGTATGTTACGATATGTAACGACGAATGATACTTTATCTTATTTTAGGAATTAAATATTTAGAATGATATAGGTGTAGAAAAAAACTATAATTTATGATATTATGTATAATCTATAATAAAGCCACATGTAGAAAATTATCTGATAGCCTACCCACAGGAGATTATAACACTCACACCTATGTAAACGTATAGCATTAGTTCCATGATATTAATACTGATATAATTAATGGTATAGGTCATATGGTATAACTTAGGTAGGGGCGCATAGGGTAGGGTTCTAATTATGGTAACACTTATTATAGGTTATGGGTCACTGATATCTTAGATATAATATATAAGACTACCTTAAGTTATTTTATGGTAATATAATAAGTAGGATCTCACCCATTCTATAATAATCATACAACTAATATAATTCATAACCCGGGCTGAGAATTAATATTTCGGAAGCATACTATTATTAGGTTTACCCATAATTATAATAACTATATAATTATGATATATGCATATAATTACATCATAGAGCTATTAAGGACACTAGCACCGATGCTGTTTGAGGACATATTGGAAAATCAAAATGGTGATCCAAGTCTTCGAGAATCAAGTAGGAGATCCTAGAAGGAAAGGGCGATGGTTTTCATATCGCCAACGGGGGAGTACTCTACCTTAGGGATCATCTATGTATCCCTAATGATCCGGAGTTGCGGAGAGAAATATTAATAAAAGCTCACGGAACCCCTTATTCGATGCATCCGGGATCCACCAAAATGTATCAGGACTTGAAGGAGAAATTTTGGTGGTCCGGTATGAAGAGAGATGTGGCTCGGCATGTTAGTACTTGCCCGACTTGCCAACGAGTGAAAGCAGAACACCAGCGACCCGGAGGAGTTCTGCAGCCACTTCCAATTCCGGAATGGAAATGGGAAGATATCTCTATGGATTTCGTTTCAGGACTCCCTAGGACTGCAAATGGATATGATGCGATATGGGTAATTATGGACGGGTTGACAAAGTCTGCCCACTTCCTAGCAGTCAAGATGACTTATTCGATTGAGCAACTAACTCAATTATATGCTAGGGAGATAATTAGACTTCATGGACTTTCCAAGACCATCATCTCAGATAGGGATGGTCGCTTTATTTCGCATTTCTGAAAGTGGCTCCTATGAAGGGGGTGACAAGATTTGGGAGGAAAGGAAAATTAAGTCCGCGCTATGTGGGGTCGTACCTGATTCTGAAAAGAGTTGGTAAGGTGGCATACGAGTTAGAGCTGCCTCCAGAGATGTCAGTTATCCATAACGTATTTCATGTGTCCCTACTTAAAAAAGTGTATCCCAAATATGGACCAAGTGATCGAGCCGCAGACAGTGCAAGAGGACCTAAGTTATGAGAGCAGACACATCCAGATTTTGGATAGGGAGGTCAAGAAGCTGAGGAGTAAGGAGGTACCCTTAGTCAAGGTCCTATGGCAAAGTCAACGGTTCGAAGAAGCTACCTGGGAACGCGAGGACGAGACGAGGCGCAAGTACCCGGAGTTATTCTAAGTTCGAGGACGAACTTTCACGAGGTATGGGGGATTGTAACGACCCGGAAAATTCTCTTAATATTTTCTTAAAATATTGAGCATGTCTAGATAATTTTTCGAGGGGCCCAGAAATAATTATGTAAAATTGGGCCTAGAAATCCATATTTTCTCATTTAAATTGAGAAAAACTAGGTACTAATGAGCTTTAAATGGGATCCAAAAATGAGTATTAATTAGGTAAAATTAATATAAATTAGGTAAAATTAATATAAATATAAAAGAATTTTATTTAGGAATATTGGCATAATTATGGGTGATTTTAGGGGGATTTTCGGAATTTAAGAAATAAAAATAATAAAATAAATGATGAAAATAAAATAAAAATAAAGGTGCATGAGCCAAGGATTGATCCTTGGACCTCTTGAACAACCATGTAAGCCTTAACCAACTCACCTAGCAAGGGATTTCTATGAGGAAATGAAGTGGATATAAGTTGAGATTAAGAAGAAGATGAAGAGTCATGGAGAGACTCTTCATTCACCACCTTAATGGGTTATAAAGAGGGGGGCTTTTGGTAGTTATTCTCTTCTCTCCATCAATTACATTCTCTTCCTCCTTCTTTCTCATCCTAGACGAAATCTACAAGGGAGATTTTCCCTTGGGAAAACTCCACAAGAAGGTCCTACCACCAAGATCTAAAGGTTTCCTAAGGTTCCAAGGCTAGGGGTGATCAAGAGACAACAAGTCTTCCTTCTTCTTCCCATCTAAGGTCTAAAAATCAAGAAACCCCAAGGTAAGACTCCCTCACCTGTGGTATAATAGTTCCCTATGATTTCCATGATTTTTAGCATGATATATTGGTTAGTTTTCGAATTTGATGTTGAAAGGAAAGAAAACCAAGACCCTCATGCTTAAGGGTTTCGGCCACCATGTTTTACAGGTCTATAATTATGCTAAAAATCATGATAATTTTATTTAATGTTCCCTTATGATGTGTAGAGGTTAAGTACAATTTTTGGGAATTTTTGGAGCACCCTAGAACACCCTAGGGTTTCGGCCAACATGAAAGAAACCAAAACTAAGAACCTTAAGTTTAAGGGTTTCGGCCACCATGATTTACAGGTCTATAATTATGCTAAAAATCATGATAATGTTATTTAATGTTCCCTTATGATGTGTAGAGGTTAAGTATAATTTTTGGTAATTTTTGGAGTACCCTAGGACACCCTAGGGTTTCGGCCAACATGAAAGAAACAAAACTAAGAACCTTAAGTTTAAGGGTTTCGGCCACCATGATTTACAGGTCTATAATTATGCCAAAAATCTTGATAATGTTATTTAATGTTCTCTTATGATGTGTAGAGGTTAAGTATAATTTTTGGGAATTTTTGAAGTACCCTAGGACACCCTAGGGTTTCGGCCAACATGAAAGAAACAAAACTAAGAACCCTAAGTTTAAGGGTTTCGGCCACCATGATTTAAAGGTCTATAATTAAGACAAAAATCTTGATAATGTTAATTTATGTTCCCTTATGATGTGTGGAGGTTAAGTATAATTTCTGGGAATTTTTGGATTACCCTAGAGACCCCATATGTTTCGGCCAACCTCAAGGACCCAAGGGTTAGGGTTGAGCCTTTAACTTCAAGTATATGTTTATGTGTTGCCATGATATAAGGGTGATGTAGGGAACCATGTTAAGTTATATGCCCATGCTATGCTAAGAACCATGCTAAGTGATTATGTATGTTCATGATATGAATGATGCCATGATAAGTATGATAAGTTTATGTTCAGGATATGAATGATGCCATGATAAGAATGATAGGGTTATGATCACGATAAAAATGATGCTATGATATGTTAGGTTATGATATGAATGATATGCCATGTTTTATGAATAATATGCATGTATGCCATGTCTTATGAATGAAGTTAAAGTACATGCCTTTAAGGCACAGCTATGATGTTAAGTATGATGAATGACAAGTATGATGAATGAATGATGATGAACGACAAGTATGATGAATGAAAGATGATGCTTATGTCTTTAAGGCATAAATATGCTAAACGGCACGGTCGATGGTTGACGGTACGACGGTCGAGAGGACCGGTAAATGGGCCGGTAGACGGGCCGAGCCGTAACAAGTTATGCTATGTTAAGTATGCTATGAATGAATGATGAATGATGAAGCATGAAAAGTATTTTACTTTATGTATGGGCTTGTACCGGACCGAAGTATGGGTCCAAGGGATGGGCACCTTAAGAACGCCCCGGTTTTGGACTACCGAAGCTGTCCATGGTTCTGGCCCTACCGGAGCTGGGTAACAGGGATGGGCACCTTAAGAACGCCTCGGTTCGGGGACTACCGACTATGCTGTCCTTACCCTAGTAGGTCGAGGCTAGCTACCTCGTATTTACTTAGGGATGTGCGCTTATGATGTATGTATGTGGTACAAGCCAGGGCCCAATGATATGATGAATATGTTTAAGCATTAAAAGTATGTTTTAAAAGGTTAAGCATCCTTATATATATGCAATTGTCTCATGCATTCATCCATGTTATGCATTATAATTATGATAAGAATATTATGCAAAGTAAGTTTATGCAAAGCAAGTTTATGCAAGATATGTTTTTGCAAATGATTTTGTTTATGCTAATTTAGAATGCCATGATTTATCTATGTTCATGTTAGTTTAGGATGCCATGATTTATTTATGTTCATGCTAGTTTAAAATGCCATGATTTTATTTATGTGCATGATAGTTTAGGATGTCATGATTTAATTATGTTTATGCCAAGTTAGAATGCCATGATTTGATTTATGTTCATGCTAGGTTAGGATGCCATGATGTAATTATGTTTATGCTAAGATAGTATGCCATGATTGGATTTATGTTCATGCTAGTTTAGAATGCCATGATTTAATTATGTTTATGCTAAGTTAGAATGCCATGATTTTTTTTATGATGTCCATACCAATTTATGATGCCATGTTCTAACTATGTTATACTGAGATAGGACGCCATGATTTTATTTATATTCGTGCTAAGAATGTTTATGAAGTTATGTTTGTTATGTTTATGTCTACGCCAAGTATTGTGCCATGCCATGAAGGTTTATGGTTATGTTTATGCTATGCTATGAAGATGATTATGTTATGTTTACGCCATGACGAATGTATGCTAAGTGATGAAAAGGCTTATGTTCTAAGTAAAGCACTAAGTATGTAATGGCTTATGTGCTCATGAATGAATGATGAATGGTTTTAGTGAGTAGGAAAGAGTCTTACTAAGCCTGTGTGCTTATAGTCTTATTTCCTTATACCGCAGATCACGCAAGGGGACAGTAAGGAAGCAGCAGGAGGGCATCAAAGAATGTGTGTGATAGTGACTTGGCCAAGGAGCAATATGGTTGCTCGTCTCATGATAGAACTTTATCTTTACTGTTATGTGTTTAAGTATGACACTATGACATGATACTAAGTATGACATGATGCTAAGTATGACATGATGCTACGAATGACATGATGCTAAGTATGATATGATGCTAAGTATAAAGTTACTACGCTAAGTTCCCATGTTATAGTGCTAGAAATGGTCGTAAGTGTATGTAGGAGTAAGTTAAAGGTTTCCGCTGCATTATGATGTCTACATGCCCTAAGTATGTTAACGTAACGCCGCTTTAGGAAAAAAAAAGGCAGGCATTACAATTTCGCAGCAACAAATCTGATCACAGAAATTCAGCTACAAACTGCAATCAGAACAACAACAAACTGGATTCGAAAGGTGCAAGCCTAACTCCAAAAGAAACTCAAAGGATGTAACACCCCAAAATTTCCACATTAAGTCCTTAAAGTCCTTGAAATTAGTTAGAAATGTTTTAGAAATATTCTAGATATTTTTAGGAATTTTTAGAATATTTTTAGGGAATTTTCCGAGTCCGTTTAGTATTTTATTAAAAGAGATAGCCCGAAAATTCTCGAAACTAATTTTAGAAATATCTTAGAATTTATTCCAAATTTATGGATATTTTTATAGAATTTTTCCGTAAACGAAAGTGGCAAAAAGGGGTAAAAACAAAAAATCGCATAGGTGGAAATCGAACCAGTCACCTGCGATGTGAGAGAAGAGTGGGCGGACCAGCCGGGCTGGTTCGTTTTGTTGATAGAGAATAAGCGAACCAATAGATAAGTTGTAGTTAGGTCAATCCGCCCATAAGTATAAATAGATAATTAAAGAGAGAAGTTTTATTTCTCTCCTCTCCAAACCTCACGCCGACCTCTCCCCTCTCTTGTGCACACGCCAACCACGCCACCACCTCCCTCCTCCTCTAAGGGGCGCCGGCCAAGGAAGAAGCAAGGAGGCGAAGCGTTTCGTCCGTCTCGACGAGAAGAACGCGTAGGCGCGAACGGTTCATCGAGATCTCAAGTTTCTCCCGAGCCTAGACGTCAATTTTGGTTGTAAGTCCAAGATATCAATGTAAGTACTGCTCACCTGCAGTAAGAGGCGGTTTTTCCGCAAGAATTTCCCTTAAATGTTTTTAAAAGAGATATTTCCTTCTTGTTAAGATTTTTGCATGTGATCTTAGTTCATTATATGCTTATATATATTTAATTGAGTACCCTATATGAGGTTAGGGTCCAAGAAAAGCTATGAGAAAAGAAAATAGAAGATAAAGATAAGAAAAGAAAAGGCCAAGGCCTTAAGAAATCCCCAAAAGTCAAGACTTAGGGATTTGAGCACACAAGACGCTCGTTAAAATGCCAAGGCATTCAAGATAAGAAAAAGTAAGTATTTTATTTTATAAGGCCAGTACCCGGCGTCCAAGGGCGTCGTTAAAGAAATCCAGGTGTCCAATTCCAAGGTCTTGGCCCTGGTAGACCAAGGTCTGCTCTATTAGGATTGGTGGCTCACTACCCCAACCTTTTAGGGAACGCGCATAAGATGGTACTTACGTCTTAAGTGGATCTAAGTTATTATTATTTTCAAGTATATGCTTTAGCAAAGTTTTCTAAAGTTTAAAGAAGTTTTTAAAAAGTTAAAGAAAAATTTAAAGTTCAAGAATTCCTAAAGTTTCAAGTTAAGCCAAGGAAAAGTAAATTAAGACTTGTTAATGCTTGAGTATGCATGTTTATGAGTTATACATGTTTTAGTGTTTCTTTTAAGCATAAAAGTATCCCATGTGATTTTCCATTGTTTGAAAAAGAATGCTAGCACATTTCGAGATTTTGTGAGCTAGATAGTACTTACTAAGCTTTATGCTTATAGATGCATTTCCTCTTACTGTAGGTAAAGGTAAAGATAAGCAATTCTGAAGGAAGGCGACAAGGGGATGCTGAGCGACGTGTGTGTGGTGGCTGATTTTGGAGAGATCCTTGAGACGAGACAATTTTGTTATTTGAATTACAATGTTTAAGTTTATTCCAATTCCAAGTTATTGCTTTATGGAGTTTAGCGAACATTTAAGCTTTGGATAGTATTACATGCTCAATTTCTTAGAGTAAAGATTCCATGACATTTCATTTAGCATACATATCCTTATGATTGCATTGGATGAGTAGAAGTGTGAGTAGTTTGGAATATTGATACTTTGTTAAAGATATTGATGCATGTGCCAAGATAGTACTAGTTCCCCTTTGAATCAAGTTTTTATTGCTTAAATATGTTTAGAAAAGTTGCATTCACATTTCATAATGCTTTAGCAAGGTTATAGAACATGTATTTGGTGTTATGAATGCATAGGAGTCAAGATTGGTACAAACTCTAAGGTTAAAGTTCATATAAACTTGAATAGCTTATTTACTTCCACAAAAGTTCTAATTTCGAGTTTATGACGTTGTTTTTATTGGCTAAAATGTTTAGGAAACTAGTATAGAGTATAGAAATGGTGTTGTGGCTTTGTATGGTGTGAAACTATATGTTTGGTGGAGTTTTGAAACAAGGCTTCGAATTTGAAATTCAGGTTTTCAGACGTATCAGTCGACTGGTACAGTACCAGTCACCTGCCCTATCGAACAGTAGCTTCTGTTCGATGCACCAGGTAACTGCAAAAGGTCAGTCACCTGGTATCAGTCGACTGCTATATAGCAGTCGACTGGTACCATTAAAGAGAAGTTGTGTAGAGCAGCTGGTTAGTGCTTTAGTGTTACAACTAAGAGGTCTAGGAGTCAAATCCTGGCAAAGCAAATAAAATGAAAGTTGTTTTATTTTTTTTTTGGAAAAAAAGGAGAAGGAAGAAAAAAAAAGAAAAAAAAAAGAAGTTCGCATTTTTAGTCGTGCATTAGAGTCGAGAAGTAGATAAAAGTAACGATCCGTCTAAGGCAGAGAAGGCGGGTCGCTACAGGTTGTATCAGAGCAGTTCCCATTCTCCAGCATCACACACACATCAGCATCAACCTTGCCGTCTTCAAGTAAGAAAGCTTTAAGTTTCAGTTTTTCTATTGCTCCTTTACTTAACTTCAGTATAGAGAAATGCTTAAGTACTTAGTCATATGTGCATAGAACAAGGAAGCATGTTTAATACCTTAGTACCACGGAATCATGTTTAATCCCTAGAATGGATATTAGAGAAATGCTTAAGTACTTACTTGATTTGCCCAAAAGTAAGTTTTGGGATTATGGCACGCATGGTGCTTGATAAAAGTTTTGAGTAAGACCAAGGTCTTACTAAGCCCTAGAACGAGTTCTAGGATAAGAAATGAGATAAGAATCAAGA
The DNA here is from genome assembly GCA_024364735.1 of Boesenbergia rotunda. Lineage (NCBI taxonomy): Eukaryota > Viridiplantae > Streptophyta > Magnoliopsida > Zingiberales > Zingiberaceae > Boesenbergia > Boesenbergia rotunda. Next base: position 381,477 of record JAGFNQ010005099.1, read on the forward strand.
CCAAGGTCTTGTTATATCCTAAAGCAAGTTTGGGAACATTACCATTAAGTGTTAAGTTATACATTTGAGGACGTCCTAGAAAGGCTCAAAACGAGGAGCAAGCTCCTAGAAGGCAAGAAGCGTACCTCATTCAGTAGGAGAAACTGAAGCCAGGGAACTTCCCAGGCACAAGCAAACCATGGGATGCTTAAGCATGGTTCAAAACGTTGGAAAGAATAGTAGGGCTACTGGACTGGCATGAGGTAGAGAAGATAAAGTGTGCATCTTTCTGCCTTACGGGAGATGCTAGAATATAGTGGAAGAGAGTCAAAGCCAAGAGAAATGTCAGCCAGATGACATGGGCCGACTTCGAGACTGAGTTCTTCGAAGAATACTCTCACATGCAAGTAACCAACAAGCATTATGATGAATTCACGGAGTTCAGACAAGGAGAACTATCCGTGGATGAAGCAGTGAAGATGTTTAAGCGGTTAGCTCATCTGTGCCCAGAGCTAGTTAGCACAGAAAAAGAGATAGTTAGGCTAATGCTCAAGATGATAAGGCCTGAGATAGCGTTGAAGGGGGGCTAGCGGTGTTAAGAGGCTGCAAACCTCCGAGGAACTAATAAGTAGTGCTTTGATCACTGAGCACTACTTAAACAGTATAAAGGCCACCAGAAAGGTTGAACGATGAAGTTCTTAACAACCTTACCGTCAGGGGAAGTAATGGCCTCTACTGAGAGGCTAAGGGCAGTATCAATCTAGATTTCTAACCGAGAGCTCTACAGTGACTTGTTAGTCCTTGAGATGAAGGATTACGATGTCATTTTAGGAATGGACTTCTTGAGCAAGTATAATGCTTCTATAGACTGCCGCAAGAAAAAGTCAAGTTCACACCAGAAGCAGAACCTTCGGTTGAGTTTATTGGAGACCCAAGGAGAAAGATAGATAGGTTCCTACCTACCTTACAAGCTCAGAGAATGTCAGAGAAGGAGTGCTCTGGTTTCTAGCTCATATAGTGGATGCGAGTCAAGGAGAAGGATTGAAGAGAGAAGAAGTGAGGGTAGTCTGTGACTATCCTGAGGTGTTTCCTGAAGAGTTACCAGGACTCCCTCCCAATCGGGAAATTGAGTTTGAAATTGAGTTGACCCCAGGAACCAACCCAATTTCGAAGGCACCTTATCGCATGGCACCAGCAGAACTGAAAGAATTATAAGAACAATTGCAAGAGCTGCTTGACAAGGGCTTCATTCGCCCGAGTCATTCACCTTGGGGAGCTCCTGTACTTTTCGTCAAGAAGAAGGACGGGTCTATGCGTCTGTGCATAGACTACAGAGCTCTGAACAAGGTAACCATCAAGAACAAGTACCCCCTTCCTAGAATAGATGATTTATTTGATCAACTCAAAGGGGCTACAGTGTTCTCGAAGATAGACCTGCGTTCTGGGTATCATCAGCTAAAGGTTAAAGAAAGTGACATCCCCAAGACAGCCTTCAGGACAAGATACGACCACTACGAATTTGTAGTAATGCCATTTGGAGTAACCAATGCTCCAGTAGTCTTCGTGGAGCTGATGAACCACATCTTCAGGGAGTATCTCGATAAATTCGTCATTGTATTTATTGATGATATTCTCATATACTCACAGACTCCAGAGGACCATGCTACACACTTGAGGATAGTGCTGCAGATCCTTCAGCAGGAGAAGCTCTTTGCAAAATTCTCAAAGTGTGAGTTTTGGCTAGATCAGGTGACCTTCCTAGGTCACATTGTATCCAAAGAAGGCATTCAAGTTGATCCAGCCAAGATAGAAGCAGTCAGCAACTGGTGTAGACCCGAGAATGCCAGTGAAATCAGAAGCTTCTTAGGCCTGGCAGGATATTACAGAAAATTTGTGGAGGACTTTTCCAGAATAGCCTCTCCACTCACAGCCCTGACCAGAAAGAACCAGAAGTTTGAGTGGTCAGATAAATGCGAGCACAGCTTCCTAGAACTGAAGAAAAGATTGACTAGTGCTCCCATCCTGACTGTTCCAGAGAGTGACAAGGCCTTTGACATCTACAGTGATGCATCCAAGATGGGCCTTGGAGCTGTCCTCATGCAAGACGGTAAAGTAATAGCATATGCCTCCAGACAGCTCAAGGAGTACGAGAAGAATTATCCTACGCATGACCTTGAGCTAGCAGCTGTGGTTTTCGCACTGAAGCTCTGGAGACACTACCTGTATGGAGTGCAATGCAGAATCTTCACAGACCATCAAAGTTTGAAGTACTTCTTCACTCAGAAGGACCTGAATATGAGGCAGCGCAGGTGGCTAGAGTTGGTCAAAGATTATGACTGTGAAATCCTCTACCACCCAGGTAAAGCTAATAAAGTGCCAGATGCACTGAGCAGAAAATCCTGTGCAGCACTGATGTCCCTATCATCACTGTCTCTACCGCTTCAGAAAGAAATAAAGGATTTTGGAGTCGAGGTAATAATTGGGCAACTTTCTGCATTGACTCTAGAGTCAACCCTGCTTGTGGATATACAAAGAAAGCAAAGTCAAGACCCAGAGATCTAGAAGATCAAGCAGGAGATCCAAGAGGCAGAAAATTCAGAGTTTCGAATATCAGATAGTGGCATACTCTATCTTGGAGACCGCCTTTGCGTCCCCAATGATGAGGAACTAAGAAAGAATATTCTAGAAGAGGCCCACAGTACCCCATACTCTATGCATCCTGGTTCTACCAAGATGTACCAAGATTTAAAGAAAAGATTCAGGTGGTCTGGACTCAAGCAAGACGTGGCCAGATATATCAGTACCTGCTTGACCTGCCAGAGGGTCAAAGCAGAACACCAGAGACCAGGAGGAGTTCTACAGCCACTTCCCATTCCAGAGTGGAAGTGGGAAGAAATATCCATGGACTTTATCACAGGTCTTCCAAGAACCACCCATGGACACGATGCAATATGGGTGATAGGGGACAGATTGACCAAGTCTGCCCACTTCCTAGCCATCAAGTTATCGCATTCGGTAGAGCAGTTAGCACAGCTGTACGTAAAAGAAGTGATCAGGCTTCACGGAGTTCCGAAGTCGATCGTGTCTGACAGAGATGGGCGGTTCATCTCCCATTTTTGGAGGTGTGTTCAGGATGTCCTAGGCACCAGACTTTAGTTCGGCACAGCTTTCCATCCCCAGACAGATGGACAAACAGAGAGAGTAAATCAGATTTTAGAAGACATGCTCAGGGCTTGCGCGTTGGACTTTAAAGGCAGTTGGTGCAAATTTCTGTGCTTAGCTGAGTTTGCCTACAACAATAGCTATCAGGCCACCATCAGGATGGCACCTTATGAGGCATTGTATGGCAGAAAATGCAGATCACCCATATGTTGGCAAGAAGCTGGTGAGAAGAAAGAGATGGAGTCAGGACTAGGCAGCCAGACTGAGCTTATAGATGAGACCACTCAGGCTATCCAGACGATTCGCCAGAGGATTGAGACTGCCCAGAGTAGATAGAAAAGTTATGCTGACACACGCCGTAGGCCACTGGAATTCCAAGTTGGAGATTCAGTATTCCTCAAGATCGCTCCTATGAAGGGAGTGATGAGATTTGGCAAAAAGGGCAAGCTAAGTCCTCGCTACATAGGACCCTACAAGATCATAAAGAGGGTTGGTAAGGTAGCATATGAGTTGGACTTACCAGAGGATATGTCAGCTATCCACAGTACATTTCATGTCTCCATGCTAAAGAAGTGCATTCACGATCCCAATCAAGTGATTCAGCCTCAGTTAGTACTGATCCAAGAAGATCTTAGCTATGAGAGCAGACCGACACAGATAGTGGACAAAGCAGTTAAAAGATTAAGAAACAAAGAAGTGCCACTAGTGAAGGTCATCTGGCAGAATCAACAGCATGAGGAGGCTACTTAGGAATGTGAGGACAGCATGAGAGAAAGATATCCAGAATTATTCTAAGTTCGAGGACGAACTTTTCATAAGAAATGGGGATTGTAACGCCCCAAAATTTCCACTTTTAAGTCCTTAAAGTCCTTGAAATTAGTTAGAAATGTTTTAGAAATATT
>JAGFNQ010005100.1:0-146475 GCA_024364735.1 Boesenbergia rotunda
TCAGATTCGACTTATCGTTTGGCTCAACCAAACCTAATCTCTCTTGATTGGAAAATCCAATTTTCAACTCATTGTAAATCCCTCGGATTACTCGTAGTGCGTGTGACTAAATAGGCTTTCGATTTATGTTGGCCGTCTATAATTAACCAATTATAGAACGATCATGAATGACACCTAGTAGTACATCATGATCCCCAATTAATCGAAAGATCAACGGTTGACCTCAGAAACAATTCTGAAACCCTTCAGCAGCTATAATGAATTGTGCCACATTCCCTTCACCATCTTATACCCACTTGGTTTAGGACACGGTCTATGTGTGTCAGTCCCCACTAGGCTGACTACGTCACACCTAGCCCAAGTAACATTTTCTCGTCCTACGGATTCTAATTACTCTCATGTATCTAAGAGATTCATACTCTGAATATGTCATGCTCTGGCCAGAGGCTTCGAGTAACAATCCGACGATAGGCCTTGGGTATACATTTCCTCGCAAGGAGTGGTGAATCCTTTATAGGCTGTTCAAACATCTTCGGGCACTTCGGCTTATACCCAATCATCCTGGGTCCACACCTCCTTGGAGATGCTTGCTTAAGATGTCAAAGTATAAGTCTCCATGACCAAGATGACTTGAACACCGCAAGTCAAAGGATCATCGTGTTGGTGCAAGTTGCATCAATGATGTTCTCCTTTATGTGTTTTAATGTTTGACAATGTACTTAAGTCAGTAATATATTGAACAGACAAAGGGGAGCGAAGGAGAAGTAACCTAAGCCTGAGAAAAGTCCTAGTTAAGCTAGGCATGGAAACCCTAAGACCTAGCGAAGGGCTGCCAGAACGAAAAAGACCTAGCGAAGGGCCGCTAGGCTCTGGCGAAGGGCTGCCAGAAAGAAAAGACCTAGCGAAGGGCTGCTAGGCACCTGACGAAGGGTTGTCAGGAAAATAAGTCCTAGCGAAGGGCTGCTAGGCACCTGACGAAGGGCTGTCAGGGGAACAAGTCCTAGCAAAGGGCTGCTAGGCACCTGACGAAGGGCTGTCAGGGAAACAAGACCTAGCGAAGGGCTGCTAGGCACCAAGCGAAGGGATGCTTGGTATCCAAGACCTAGCGAAGGGCGGCTAGGCAAAAGTCCACCCGAAGGACCGGGCGGTAACCATCTCCTGAAAGGAGTAGGTGAAAGACGCTTTCTCGGGGGTAGGAGTTTGCGTCGGTTCGACCTAGGATTGCGTGCCAATCCGAAGTCCGAACCAAGTCCTTAAGCCTAACATTGTATGTATATGTGCTTTGTATTTGTGTATCTTGTAGGTACCAAGAACCGGAGACAAATCAAGTTGTTGAAAAAGGCTGTTGGGGGCGCCCGGAGTGTTGGGGGCGCCCGGAGCAAGGTATAAAGACAGTCTTGGGTTTAAGCCATGGTTGGGGGCGCCCGGAGTGTTGGGGGCGCCCGGAGCAAAGAAGAAAATGTAGTTTTTGTGTGTGTGCAGAACAGGTGTCATTGAGGGCGCCCGGAAGGACCAGGGCGCCCTGGTTTGAACCTGTCTTTGCTGTTTCGACTCAGAAACATAGATAAGCCCTTATGAGGGCGCCCGGGATGTCCAGGGCGCCCTGGTCAAAGATCTTATCAGCTGCGGCGAGGTGGACGCGAGGATAAGAGTTGACCGGGTTTTTCGGGGCGCCCCCGTCGACCAGGGCGGCCCCAGGAGGGCTATAAAAGAGGCTTCGACCCCTCTTCTTCCAACACACTTCCTAACTGCGATTCTATTCATTCCGACCGACGACAACGCGCTAAAGACGAGGCTCTGCGACCGGGAGGCTCCAGGAGGAAGTGCGCGACACTTCGGAGGTCCAGATCGGCCGAGCTTCACATTTTTGCTTGGTTTGCAATTAATTACAGTATTTATTTTTCTTTATTATTGCTTGTAATATTGCACTGTAAGTCAGGTTTCTCCGCCTCCGGAAATTCCGGAAAGGAGACTATTAGTGGACTCAACGCCGAGTACATAGGCCTTGGACGTACTGACCCTGGGGGGTTGGGAACCAAGTAAATAAACCTGCCGTGTCCCCTGTTTTGCTTTCTTTTATTTTATTTTTATGTTTCCGCTGCACTAACGCTCTGAGTCCAGAAGTCTTATGAAATATTTACGAAAGTTTTCACGATCGATATTCACCCCCCCCCTCTATCGACGGCACCGGTCCTACACATCGCACTTAAGCTGCAGTAAGAACTTCACTGACATGTCTATATGTAGACTACCTTATGAAGTTTTACAGCCAGTCACTCCAATGAACTAGTTCCCTTAACTAGCATTCATGTTTATCTCCGGACATCCCAATGTCACCAGCCAGTGAGAATCAGCTAATTAGAGAATAACCCATGCTAGTCTCAACAGAATTGATAGTGTCTGTTTTTATCAATTCATCGACTAGGGACAATTTCAATACTTCACAATTGCACATGTAGTGATAATCACTAGTTGTGAATTCATCACAAATTCTCTCATGCTGTGAATTGTATTGCGGACATTCAGTAAATGAGTTTAAGATCTCAATCAAATACATAAACATGTATACTCAAATAGTAAATATTCATTTATTAAAATAAATGATTACAATCATAAGGTAATTGCCTTAGGACACTTTTCTCATATCACTAACACATTGAAGAATGAAGTTACAAGAAGGAAGCCGACAACACATGGCGACCGAAGGATGCACTTGGAGAGGATGTTATCCCTAGGCTGACCATCGATTTTCTCATTGGCTTGAGAAGATCATAGTATACGGGTCATTACCATGCCACATTTTACCGCTTATATGTTGATATATGCAATGTGTGTATGTGATGTATGATTAGATAAATATTTATCTTAATTAAGTCAACTTGATATGCCTACTAAAGTTTGGTACTCATAACTACCTCGATCATTTCTTATTGGGTTTGCCAAAGCAAAGTGACACATTTTATTTTGGTAGAGTGCGAGAGGATAATTGTTATGTCTCTCTATTGAACTTTGGGTGAGACTTAACTAAGTCGCCTCAATTGGATTGAGAAACTTAGAGACATATCCCAAAAGTTGAGAAAATTAGGTATGAGAATAATTATATAAAGTCTTGGGTATTAGCCAAAGCTAACTCAAGATGATGCGTAATGTGGATCTTAATTGACCCTTTGTTTCCAAGAGTTGCATAAGATGTAATTAATAAAATATTACCTACCTAATTATACTAAGTCTTGGGCGATTAGCCAAAGCTAACTCAAGATGAGATATAATATGGATCTTGTCCCACATGAATGTAGTCGTTATTTAGTTTGGAGCTAGTAGTATGGGCAAATTGAATTTGCCTACATCCATGACTAGCCCCTATCAAAACTCTACAATTCAGTGGGAGTGTCATTTAATTAAAGACCTAATTAAATGATCTAGATATGATACTTATTTCTGCATATTTTACTATTGTAGCACTACAAAAAAATTATTCAGGGATGAATTTTGGGACAAATTTAAAAAAAATTGTCCCAAAAAATTTAGGGACGAATTTGGCGACAAAAAAATTTTCATTGCAGATTTGCCGTCGCTAAATTTTGGGACAAAAATCTAGATTCGTCCCTGAATTTGGCAACAAAATTAATTTTTCGTCCCCAAATTCGTTGCAAAATTGCAACGAAAACAAAATTCGTCCCAAACTCTATCCCAAAATTCGTTGCCAAATTGCAACAAAAATAAATTCGTCCCAAAATTCATTACCCAAATGATATTTTAAACTTTGCGACGAACCTATTCCATTGCAGAATTTGGGACGAATAGATAAATTCGTCCCAAAATCTGGGACGAAAAAATATATTCGTCCCAGAATTTGGGACGAAAAAATAAATTCATCCTAGATTTTGGGACGAATATAATTTTTCGTCCCAGATTCTGAGACGAATACAGATTCATCTCAAAAGTGTAATTTAGTTAATTTTATAATAAATCATTTCTCATCCCAGATTCTAGGATGAATAAGTGAATTCGTCCCTAATTTTGGGATAAATCAGTGAATTCGTCCCTGATTTAGGGACGAATCCAAAAATTCATCCCGGATTCAAGGATGAATCAGTGATTCATCCCTGAATCATGGATAAATTAGTGAATTTGTCCCCGATTCAGGGATGAATTAGTGAATTCTTCCCTGATTTTCAGACGAATCCAAAAATTCATCCCTGATTCAAGGGCGAATCACTAATTCATCCCAGATTCAGGGACGAATTCAAAGATTCGTTCCAGATTCAGGGACGAATCAGTGAATTCGTCCCTGATTTTGGACAAATCCAAAAATTCGTCGCAGAATCAGGGACGAATCCAAAAATTCGTCCCAAAAACTGAGAGATCAAAGGGTTACGATAAGTTACGATAAGTCGGGAACGAATTTTTTCGTTGCAAAATTTGTCCTAAATTGTTCAAATTTTTTCCAATACAATCGATATTATCAATTTAACTACATTCAATATATTCATACAAATATAAAACAGTAAAATCAATACATATCATCATATCCATACAAATATAAAACATCAAAATAACAAGAACATACAAACGATAAGTGATCACAACCAATCGATACATATCATCCAAACGAACATATCATCCAAACGAACATATCATCCAAATATCCATACAGATACAAAACATCCAAACGAAACATACCATCATATCCATATCGATATAGATAACATCCAAATATAGTACAAGATAAGTCATCACATCCAATCCATAGAAATCTATAAAGTCATGGAAAAAACTACATGAACATCAAGATATCAACCTCTTCCATTGGCAATCTTACTTCTTTCATTTTCTTCTTTTCCTACATAAACAAACAAATAACAAAATGAGTTATTCAGGAAATGTGCTTGACATAACAAAATGTGCTTTATGGCTAGCAAATGGTATACACAACAAAATGTGCTTTACATAACAAAATATTCTTTTCCTACATAACAAAATGTGCTTGGCATAACGAATGGTATACAACCTCCTAATTCAGATGGTGAACATCCTGCAATTAATGCATCAAATGATGAACATTCAGGAAATATTGACAATAGACTCAAAGGAAAGGGATTTGAATTAAATGCTTTCCAGCCTACTGATCTATCTGGAACTCAAAGTGGAAGTAACTTTATGGCTAGCAAGAAGACATGAACAAAAGAAAACAAGATGGGCATTGATAAACATTCTAACATAGCATGCATGGTTAAATAAATAGCATCCTTAATAGCTAAACATTCTAACATAGTAGGGTTAAATAAATAGCATCCTTAATAGCTAAACTTTCTAGCATAACATGCATTGTTAAGTAAATAGCATCCGTAATGACTACCCCTATTTAAAATAAAATAATGATATTAATAAAACATACAATAACAAAATTTTCACAAACAAATATTAATATTCAAAAATAGTAATTATGAGATAAGTAATATTCATACATAATAAAGTCACGAAGAATCAACACCATGATCTACATCATCGTCGCCACCATCATCACCTGAACAGGGAGGATTCTACATTGGAGCGGAGTTTAACTGAAAATATCGCATGATCATGTCCTGTTGTCGACGTAAATATCTAATTTCCTGATCTCTTTGCGACATTTCTTCTTCTCTTTGTAATATTATCCCCTTCAAATGGGATACCTCTTCAGTCAAGCTAAGTATCTAAGCCGTAACTACTGGTGGAGTAGAAGAGGATGATATGTCAGCAACTCTTTGGGTTCTTCTCAAGGAACTCATTCCTAATATTCTTCCTCCTTTGGGTCCCCCTCTAGCCTCCAACCATAAATTCGTGTTGTTGCCAACAGAAGGTTCAGAGCCGCCGGTGTTTTCGCTAGCTTGCGAATTTATCAGTGCTAGCTCTAACTCATCATATTTGTCTTGCATTGTCATAAGAAAAATTATAATACAATGACAATAATAATATTTTAAAATCAAATAAAAATTAGTCCTAACCTTTATTAATTTGGCTCTATCCCCACTCCAAGTCTTGTCTTTTTTTGTAAAAGCATGAGTGAATGTTTCAATGAATGCGGGCTCCTTCCCCATTTCCTTAGTCTAAAAAACACCATTAGAAATAATAAAATAATTTGATATAAATTAAAAATTAGTGAAAGTTAAATAAATTACCAATCTGCGTCTGTGCTCATCTATATTAATAAACCCTCCTGCATATATAACAGATGCGTCTCCAAAATTAAAAGATCGATTTATCTTATTCTGATAACTCCTACTTTTGCTCTCATCCATTTTCCAAACATTGCAGACCTTGACCTAATTTTCATCAGTGATGCATGGTGGCTTTTTCCCTCGAGTCTTGGCATGATTCAGTACATGCCTAATGTGATCACCACATTTTTTTAAATATTCCTTTTATTTCCATTTCTGCACTTGACTCCCAATTGAATGACTGCTGAAATGAAAAAGAATAATTAATTACATACTAACTTTAATTTCATAAATAAACAAAAGACAATATACCTTGAACTCATTCCACCATAACTCCTTATTAGCAGTTGGAGTGCTTGAATATGACATTAAAGCACCTCCCCAGTGATTATTCACGATTCTATTAATATCGTAAATAATCCGTACAGAGTTTTCAAACCTATCATAAAATTTCAAATAATATATATTAAATAATTAAGATAGTTGAAAAAATAAAATATTTTACAATACTTACGAATTTCCTATCGGAACTATAAACTCCCGAGTGTCTATCAACTCAGTGGCTGAGTTTCTGGCCGATTCAGGATTTTGCATAGGTACCGAAAAATGGACTGGCGAAGGTACTGGTGACGGTGAATAAGAAGGTGTGTGGGAAGGTCCTGCACCTGAATGAGAAGGTGTGTGTGACAGTACTAGCGATGACAAATGATAAGGTGCATGTGAAGGTCTTGCACCTGATACTGGCAACGATGAATGAGAAGGTGCATGTGAAGATCCTACACCTAATAGTGGCGACGACAAATGAGAAGATGCTGGTGAAGGTCCTATATTGGGTGCTGAAGCAAAAGGGCCAAGAGTGTTGGTGCAGGAAGTACCATATCGAACCTTGTTTTGATATTGGCAAAGGGTTCAAAGTTAAGTATTATTGGTGATCTAACAATGTTACTCAAGTGTGCAGGAAAAGTCCTAGCGAAGGGCTGCTAGGCACCTAGCGAAGGACTGCCAGGAAACAAAGTCCTAGCGAAGGACTGCTAGGCACCTAGCGAAGGACTGCTAGGCACCTGGCGAAGGACTGCCAGGATACAAAGCCCTAGCGAAGGACTGTTAGGCACCTGGCGAAGGAATGCCAGGATACAAAGCCCTAGCGAAGGACTGCTAGGCACCTGGCGAAGGACTGCCAGGATACAAAGCCCTAGCGAAGGACTGCTAGGCACCTGGCGAAGGAATGACAGGATACAAAGCCCTAGCGAAGGACTGCTAGGCACCTGGCGAAGGACTGCCAGGATACAAAGCCCTAGCGAAGGACTGCTAGGCACCTGGCGAAGGACTGCCAGGATACAAAGCCCTAGCGAAGGACTGCTAGGCACCTGGCGAAGGAATGACAGGATACAAAGCCCTAGCGAAGGACTGCTAGGCACCTGGCGAAGGAATGACAGGATACAAAGCCCTAGCGAAGGACTGCTAGGCACCTGGCGAAGGAATGCCAGGACACGAAGACCTGGCGAAGGACTGCTGGGCACCAGGCGAAGGATTGCTTGGTACCGAAGACCTGGCGAAGGACTGCTAGGCACCGGGCGAAGGACAGCCTGGTATCCAAGACCTGGCAAAGGACCGCTAGGCAAAAGTCCAATCGGAGGAGCCGGTTGGCAACAGGTAAATTCTCCTGAGAGGAGTAGGTGAGGACGTGTTCCCCGTCGAGGGAACAGTAAGCGTCGGTTCGACCTAGGGCTCCATTTTGGAGACCCAAAGTCAGAACAAAGACAGCTAAGGCTGTATAAAACTAATAATTGATTGCTCTATGTTGTTTTGGACTAACCCTGGATGCAGAACCGAAGGAATGAGTGTCTGCAGCTCAGAACGCCTCAAAGGAGAGAGGCAGCAGCTGAGCAGGGCGCCCCCAAGGTGAATACAAAACAAGATGAGCAAAAGTACGCTTCGGAAGCTAAGTGGGCGGGGCGCCCCCATGCTCTCGAGCGCCCCCGTGCTCCCGGGCGCCCCCAGTGCCCAAGGCGCCCCACACTCAAGCCACCGAAGCGGATAACTCTTATCCAGCCGAGAAGCTCGCGGAAAAGGTCAACCAGGGCGCCCCCAGCGTCCCGGGCGCCCCCAGAGTCAATCCTCAGCCCTATTTGAGTGGGATAAGGGCTGACCGAGGTAATTCCGGATCGGTTGACACGTGGGGGGGGGGGGGGGGGGCGCCCCCAACGTTCAGGGCGCCCCGAAGTGCTATAAATAGCACCCAATACCAAGGCTTCTAACAATCAAGTCTTCCAACGCTTTCACGCTCTTCTACTCGAGGCGCTCTGCTACAGAAACCTCCCAACTCGAGATACAAGCGCCGACGACGTCCCTCTGCTCCGAGACACATTCCACACCGGACGTCGGTAACGAAGAGCTGTGTTTTTTTTACTGCACTATCATTGTAATCATTCTTTTGTAAACTGTTTTGCGCGATTATAGTATTGCCCGCAGTAACGGTCAACGACCGTGGGCCTTGGAGTAGGAGCCGACCGCGACTCCGAACCAAGTAAAATCTTGGTGTTTGCGTTTGTTTGTTTTAATTTCCGCTGTGCATTCTCTATTTCCTAATCCGAAACGAGTAATGATATTCACCCCCCCTCTATCGTTTTCTCTCGATCCAACAAGTGGTATCAGAGCGAGGAAGCTCAAATTTGGTGCAACCACCAATTTGGGATTTTTTCGGATTTACGAAATTTTTTTATTTTATTTCTTTTCTTTTTTAATTAACACCACTCGATCTTTTCCGCCTTTTTCAATTTTGAATTTTCATTTTTTCACCATAAGTTAGAATTGATAAAACGATTAATTTTTGAAAATTTGACATAAACTTTTATTATTATTATTTTAATATTTTTTCTCGAAATTCGTGCTACCTTAAATCAACCAAATTTTTTCCCAAACGTTAAATTCTTACTGTTTCATCATTAATAAAAATTGATAAAGCTAATATTTTCAAAAAATTTGTCATAAATTTTTTATTATTATTTTAATATTTTGCCTTGAAATTCATGCCATATTTATTTTGGGTTATTTTTCCTCCTTCTCCCGCACTACTAATCCAAGACCAAGTCTTGGTACATTTTTGTATTTCTCTTGTGTACGAGGTTTAAAACAAATGGTCAACCAAGAATGGAACAGTGCCCGTCCACTACTCTTCTCTGGCGAGAACTTCAAAACCTAGAAGGGTCTAATGGAATCCCACCTAAAGGCCCATCTAGATCTATGGATGATAATCCAAATGGGGTTTAGATTCCCCACAGAAGATGGGATAGCACTCGCCTGGGACAAATTGGATGAACCAACACTCAACATGATCGAGACAGATGCAAAGGCGACTGCAATCCTACAATGCGGCCTAACAAAAGAAGTATTCAAGCAGATTGGACCATTCGAATGTGCGAAAGAGATGTGGGAAAAACTGATTAATCTACACGAAGAGAGCTCCGATGTTGAGATCTTAGAAGCTCAAGAACAAGTAGCTGAGATTGACTCAACACCCGACATCGAAATCGAACCAGAGTCAAACGACGAGTTTTCTGAGACAAAATCGGTAACTAATTTTGAATCATTTTCTGAATTAAGGTTAAATAATCAAGCTGATATTGCAATGGTCGAGGAAGGTATAGTTTTTATTGCAGGGAAAACTCCAAGAGAACTGCAAAAGAGGCCTCAACCAATACTTGAATCCAACTCAGACTCAGAATCTGACGAAGAAGACAATGGAGGAGATCGAACCAAACTGATCCAATCAGCTCGTGATCACTACAAGATGCTAAAGACACAAAAATGAAAGACGGCAAGTATCAAGGGGGAGATTCCCAACCGGGAATCAAAAGGTAAATTTATAATATTTAAAAATCTAATATTTACCTCAAAGAATGTAATTAATTTATATAAATTAGTTAAGGCTAATATGTTAGAAAACTTAATTCCCAACCTTGCTGACGTTAAAAACCCCGAGTATTATTTCAATTATGATGTGACTTAGATAATTTGTCCTTGTTTGCTTGTTTATTTTCCTTTGCAATCTTAATTTTTTCTTCTTAGATTTAGGATTGGTTAGATTAAGGACCTGATTAAATTGAAACTTGAACAACCTAGTATTAGGACAAGGTTTGATGATAGTACGTTAGGGAAGCCTGACTAAGGAGTCAAGTAGGGTAAGGAGTACCCTATTTGGTCTTTTTAATCCGGTGGAACTAGCCGAGGCTACCTCTCCGAATCCTAAACTAGTTAGACCAAAGTTTCTCAGAAAATAATTTGAAAATGATCTTTCTTTAAAAGGCTTTGTCTAGGAAAGGGTTGTTGATCCAATAAGGCTACGGCCAAAGAAGGCCTCTATGCCTCGCCAAGACCTGGAAGCCAATTATCGAAACTTACTTTCAAATTGTCATTTGTTAAACTTGAATCTAACACAAGCTTCAATCAAATCATAGCCTTTAATTTAAATTCAAAGATAAAATTTAAAGCATCTCACAAAACAGATAAGAATACCTTGTTTTGTCACTTAGAAATGGGTGAGATGATCAGGACCTAAAAGTTTAGTCCAACCCAATCAACCGTACAAATCAAATTCAACTTAATTATTCTCAATTAATTATTATCAAATTCAACTTAATTATTTTCAATTAATTATTCTCAAAATTCAACTTAATTATTTTCAATCAATTATTTTCAAAATTCAACTTAACAATTTTTAAAATTCAAAGTTAAAATTCTAATTAATTTCAAAATCCTCAAAAATTATTTTAACTTTTAAACTAAGGTTTAATGTTTCAAAATTAACCATTTTTTTAAAAAATTAAATATTTGTCTCACACAACCCATAAGGTTAACATGTTTGACCACGTAGAACTAGGTGAGACATCTAGGACCTAAAAGCATGATTCACTATCCTTTTAAATAAAAATGTTTGCAAAAGTTATTCAAACTTACCTCTAATTTTTAATTTATTGTACTGTACCCTACTTTTTCATTGCTCACATTTTTTTTATTTCATGTCAAATATCACAATAAATAGAGTCTAGGGCTTGTTCTGATTTAGTCATTAACTTGGTCAAAATAGTCAACCCTAGTCCACATAGTCAAACCTGGTCAACACTGATATCCCTTAAGGAACTTAGATAAAAGTTAGACTGTGTCGGATACAGGGGGAGTTCTTCTTAATCTTTTTCGAAAAATTTAGCTTTTTCAAAAACCTTATGCTCTAAAACTTATTATCATCTCAAAATAAGGTTTTCAAAAGTTGACTCAAAAACCCTCGTATATTACTATCTCTTTGAAAAATTAACATCATGATTTTCGAAAACTGTGCTATCATTCCAAGTTGTGTTTTCAAAAATTTATCTCCTTGAAAGTTATCATACTCAGAAGGTTATTCAAAATTATTCTTTTGATTTTAATAAACCCTAAAGACACAGAGGAAGGTACACTTCATGATCTACAAGGACTCCTAGGATGTGTCAAATTTAGGGGGAGTTTGAGTCAAAAGAAGAATTTTTGAAATGTTTTTTTTGGTAATTATTTGTTTTGAAGTTATTAGATAATTCTTATAATTTAAATCAAACCCTAAAACTCAGAGGAAGATCGCTTGTAGTCAACAAGCTTCCTAGGACTGGGTCAAGCTTAGGGGCAGATTAAATTAAAAGAATTATTGAACATTTTTTCAAAATTATATGTTTTCATGCACTGCAAGTTTAAAATCCTTTTGAAAACAAATAATTTTTGTTCCAAAATACTATTATTTTATTTTTCAAAATTCTTGTGACTTATGAAGTTACTTTTATAATATTTACTTGGATTGAAAAATTTCCAGGACACTTAGGAAAATGTCCTTGCAGCTAACAAGGTTTCCTAGGATTGTGTCAGACTGGAAAAGAAACCTAGTCAAGTAAAATATTATGTTTTCAAAATGCATAATACTTTTTAGAAATTATTTATATTTTTCAAAGTCTAATAGTTTTCAAAAACAATACCTAGACTTTCCAAAAAGGCTCAATCTGTTTTTTTTAAAAGTACTTGCATATTTTTCAAAAATGCGTATTTTTTTAAAAGTACTTATATTTTTCAAAAATTGCATAATATCTTTCAAAAATACTTCTATTTTTCAAAATATAATGTTTTCAAAAAGTACTAATACTTTTCTAAGGCAATAGTATTCTAAGTACGTGAATTTTCTAAAAACTTGCCTACAAATACAATTTTTTTTAAATTCCCAATAATTTTCAAAGTGGAGTTTTCATTGGTACAATTTAAGCTACTTGCTATACTTTCAGAATTATAACAAGTATTTTATTTTCAAAGCTCATAAACTCTGATACACACATTTCTTTCTTAAATCTTCTTTCAAAACCTCCTTATTGATATATGGCCAAGGGGGAGAGAAATAGAAAAGAGAGAGAAATTTTTTATCTCGTTTTCACAAAAAGCTAAGTATTTCTATGTGCTTTAAAATTGGTCTAAGAATTTTTTAAAGTACTTTAAAAATTTCTAAGTACTTCAAATTGTTTTTAAGTGTCAAGTGCTGTTAAAATTTCAAACTACTTCAAGTGCCTTCAAGTATTTCTAGTGCTTCAAAATTTTTTAAGTATGTCTAAATGTTTCAAATGTTTTTAAGTACATGTTTTTCTCTAAGTAAAATTTTTCCTAGTAAATTTGTCTGAGCAAAAACTTTTTGAAAATTTTGACAAATGGTTCTAAGTAAAGTTTTTTTAAAAAACTTGTCTAGAAATTTTTTTAAAGATTTTGTTTTTCAAAATACACAAAGTATTTCCAAACAAAGTTTTTTAAAACAAATTTTCTCCCAATTCTCAAAGTTGAACCATTTGTTAGGGAAATTTGGCTTCAAAATTTTGCCTAAGTAAAATTCTTTTTGCAAAGCCAAGTAAAAGTTTTGTAACAAAATTTAGGTTTGCAAAAACTTTTTTACTTTACCTTGTTCACCCATGTTTGTTTTTTGATATATGTCAAAGGGGGAGGAAGGGTCAAAGTTAAGTGTTAAGTTAAGTTATAACACAATGATTCAGGGGGAGTAGGAGAAAATTTTTCTGTTCAAATTACATTGGTTTTAGACTATTCAGAATTGGTATGTTTTATTGGTCTTAACCTTCTTGCTTAAACTGTTGTAATTTTTACTTAACTTTGAATCGTGTTGTCATAAATCAAAAAGGGGGAGATTGTTGGTGCAGGAAGCACCATATCGAACCTTGTTTTGATATTGGCAAAGGGTTCAAAGTTAAGTATTATTGGTGATCTAACAATGTTACTCAAGTGTGCAGAAAAAGTCCTAGCGAAGGGCTGCTAGGCACCTGGCGAAGGACTGTCAGGAAACAAAGTCCTAGCGAAGGACTGTTAGGCACCTAGCGAAGGACTGCTAGACACCTGGCGAAGGACTGCCAGGATACAAAGCCCTAGCGAAGGACTGCTAGGCACCTAGCGAAGGAATGCCAGGATACAAAGCCCTAGCGAAGGACTGCTAGGCACCTGGCGAAGGACTGCCAGGATACAAAGCCCTAGCGAAGGACTGCTAGGCACCTAGCGAAGGAATGCTAGGATACAAAGCCCTAGCGAAGGACTGCTAGGCACCTGGCGAAGGAATGTCAGGACACGAAGACCTGGCGAAGGACTGCTGGGCACCAGGCGAAGGATTGCTTGGTACCGAAAACCTGGCGAAGGACTGCTAGGCACCGGGCGAAGGACAGCCTGGTATCCAAGACCTGGCAAAGGACCGCTAGGCAAAAGTCCAACCGGAGGAGCCGGTTGGCAACAGGTAAATTCTCCTGAGACGAGTAGGTGAGGACGCGTTCCCCATCGAGGGAACAGTAGGCGTCGGTTTGACCTAGGGTTCCATTTGGAACCCAAAGTCAGAACCAAGACAGCTAAGGTTGTATAAAACTAATAATTGATTGCTCTATGTTGTTTTGGACTAACCCTGGATGCAGGACCGAAGGAATGAGTGTCTGCAGCTCAGAACGCCTCAAAGGAGAGAGGCAGCAGCTGAGCAGGGCGCCCCCAAGGTGAATACAAAACAAGATGAGCAAAAGTACGCTTCGAAAGCTAAGTGGGCAGGGCACCCCCATGCTCTCGGGCGCCCCCGTGCTCCCGGGCGCCCCCAGTGCCCAGGGCGCCCCGCACTCAAGCCACCGAAGCGGATAACTCTTATCTAGCCGAGAAGCTCGCGGAAAAGGTCAACCAGGGCGCCCCCAGCGTCCCGGGCACCCCCAGAGTCAAACCTCAGCCCTATTCGAGTGGGATAAGGGCTGACCGAGGTAATTCCGGATCGGTTGACATGTAGGGGGGGCTCCCCCAACGTTCAAGGCGCCCCGAAGTGCTATAAATAGCACCCAACACCAAGGCTTCTAACAATCAAGTCTTCCAACGCTTTCACGCTCTTCTACTCGAGGCGCTCTGCTACAGAAACCTCCCAACTCGAGATACAAGCGCCGACGACGTCCCTCTGCTCCGAGACACATTCCACACCGGATGTCGGTAACGAAGAGCTGTGTTTTTTTTCTTACTGCACTATCATTGTAATCATTCTTTTGTAAACTGTTTTGCGCGATTATAGTATTGCCCACAGTAAACGGTCAACGACCGTGGGCCTTGGAGTAGGAGCCGACCGCGACTCCGAACCAAGTAAAACCTTGGTGTTTGCATTTGTTTGTTTTAATTTCCGATGTGCATTCTCTATTTCCTAATCCGAAATGAGTAACGATATTCACCCCCTCCCCCCTCTATCGTTTTCTCTCGATCCAACAAAGAGAAGACCGTCTACGCCCACGATGTCCAAACTGTCAAACAAAAGTATGGCGACACATAAATAAAATTTCAATGCATAATGAAAAAACATGAAAAAACTTACAATTTTTGCTATCTAAACAGAGAGTGCACAACAAAATAACTGTATGTTACCTGTAATGACCTATAAAAAAAATATAGTGCATTAACAGATAGAATATATAATTTAAAAATGTCATATATAAACAATTAAGAATGATTTATAAGTTTTATAAATTTATATATTAATTAATTCATATCATTTTATAAAATATTACCTATCATCAAACATCAAAATCCTCGTTATCATTCTCAGCCACATCCTCATCCTGATCTTCGTCGTCGTCGTCGTCGTTGTCCTCCTCCTCATCATCCTCTTCCTCTTCCTCATTAATTTCACTTGCATCCACGTTTATGACTATTCCACTTGGATCTCATAAAGTTGGAATAATATATTCCTCTGTTTGAATTGTATTTGAAACTTTCTCCTGTTGATATGCAATATTTTCCCAATGTTCCTTAATTTTTTTTCCTTGCTTTGGTTTTACAAGCATCCCACCAATCAATCTTATCACGTTTCAAACTAGGATATGAAGAATAGAAAACTTGAATCGCTTGTTGTGCCAACACAAATGGTTCATATCTTTAATAGAATCTCTTATGATTTATTTCAACCAAATTATAGTGTGGATGCACCTTCATACCTCTGACAGGTTCAAACCAACGACACACAAATAAGATAACTCGCTTTTTTGGGCTAGGGTATTCTATCTCTAAAATTTCTTCCAACAAACCATAAAAATCAATATTTGCAAACCCCACTATTCATTGAACTCTTCTCTATTCCATATTCTTGAGTATGAAAATTATATCCATTTATGAAGTATGCTGGCCAAGTGCATACAAGTGCTTTTGGACTCCATGACAGATTGATTAACATCTCATGTTCAAGGTGAGCTTGATTATCATGAACCTAAAATCAAATACGCCAAGTGTTAAAAGTTTGCATATGTGTAAACCAAATTTAGATTGTCTACTTACATATGATTTAAACCATGGTGCAAATTCTTCATCGCATAAGCGATCAAACTGTAGTGGCGATAATTATGAATATAAGTTTTGGAAAATCCTTCAAAATAAAAATAAATCTTATCACACAAACAATTTACAATATTAGAAATATAAATAAATATTTATACTAACTCGTAATATGACGATTCTTCTGGACAATTCAATAAAATATATGTCTGGGCTGCCCACCATTCTTGGCCAGTTAAGTATCTCTACTTACATGGTCCACTTGGTCGACCAAGATAGTTAAAAATTGAGAAGGACTTTAGATTGGGATCAATAGAACTCTCATCATTTCTTTCCGCTCTTTGCCTTTTGCTATGAACATGAGGCTCAAAATAATATGATGCAAAAGTTGTTACTTCCTCCACAATATATGCATTAACAATTGAGGCTTCAACTCGTGCCTTATTTTTCACTATATTCTTCAAATGATATAAGAATCTAATGGTAATGAAACAAATTGTATTAGATATTAATATATAATAAATTGTATAAATTTTTATGTATTAAGATTGTTGAAGTATAGATGAAAATTTTACCTTTCAAATGGATACATCCATCAAAAATGGACAGGTCCTCCAATTTTGGCCTCGTATGGCAAGTGAACCAAAAGATGTTCCATAGAATCAAAAAATAAGGGTGGAAATATTCTTTCGAAATTACATAAAATAATTGGAATGTCTCTCTCTAACTTCTCCATGTCTGAATGTCTCAAAACTATTGAGCAAATATCACGCAAAAAGAATGCTCAACTCTGTAATGACACCCCATATAAAATTTGGTAAGAGTTCCTTAAAAGCATTAGGAATGAACCTTTGCATAATTATATGACAATCATGACTTTTTAAACCAATCAATTTGTATTCCTTCATATCAACACATCTTGCAAGATTAGAGACATATCCATCTGGAAATTTCAATGATTTCAACCATTCACAAACAACACGTCTCTGATCCTTATTCAGTGTATAAACTGCCTTTGGCTTTAATCTCCTACTACTTTCATCGACATCAAGAGTGGGCCTTTTACAAATAAGTCGCTAATCGTTTCTGACATTCAAATTGTCTTTAGTTTTTCCGTTGATATCCATCACTGTATTTATCATATTATCAAAAACATTCTTCTCAATATGCATTACATCAAGATTATGATGAATCAAATGATTTTGCCAATACGGTAAGTCCCAAAATATTCTCCATTTAGTCCATTTATGTGTACTTCCATATTCATATGGTATACCATATGGCTCTTCAATAACTGATGGAAAGTCACAAATTCTAAACCAAATATGTTCACCTGTTAATCTCAATGGCAGAAGTGTTCTTTCAATTCTATTCTTAGTTAATTCATCTTTATTTTTTCTGAAATTATCATTTAGTGGTAAAAATTGTCTATGACAATCAAAATAACTTGGTTTCTTCCCGTGTTTCAATCTGATTGACTTAGATCTCTCCATACATATTGGGCATCCAAAGATCCCAGTGGTACTCCAACCCGATAGCATACCATAAGCTAGAAAGTCATTTATCGTCCAAAGAAGAGTAGCCTTCATTACAAACATCTGATTAGTATGAACATCATAAGTAGGAAACCCTTCATCCCATAGTTGTTTCAACTCTGCAATCAAGGGTTGCATATAAACATCTATTAACTTCTTCGGATTTTGCAAGCTAGGCACAACTAATGTTAAAAACATATAAGGAGTTTTCATACACATCCTAGGTGGAAGATTATACGGAGTTAAGATAACTGGCCAACATGAATAACCATCAGCACATAAACCTAATCTAATGTTTCGAATCTCCTTTGCAAATTCTGGATATGTTCTATCAAAATGCTTCCATACCTCTGCATCACTTGGATGACACAGTAGATCCTCTTCTGTTTGATTATTTGCATGCCAAGTCATGTGTTCAGCAGTTGCCTTTGATGCATAGCCTTTGTAACCTAGGGGTTAAAGGCAAATAAAACATTTGCTTGTATGATTTACGTTGCCGTTGATTTCTTCTATTGCTCTTGTACCTAGTTTGATTACAGAATTTACAAATATTTGCATCTTCATCAACTCCCCAATATAACATACAACCATCTCTGCAAACATCAATTCTTTGCACCGGAAGACCCAATTTTTTCACGAGTTTTTTCATACTATAAAAATCATTAGGCAGTATATGATCACGTGGCAATGCCTTTCTAATAACTTGAACAAAATCATTAAAACAATCTTGTGACACATTATACTCTGCCTTAACATTCAACAGTCTTGCGGTGAGAGATAATTTAGTGTGATTGTCACAACCAGCCCATAATGGTTCATCAGTAGCCTTCAACACTTCTTGAAATTGAAGATATGATTCATCTACATGTGGTACTTCTACTTCCTCCAACGGTGATGTATAAGTAGTAAACATTTGTTCAACTATTGGAGGATAACTAGAACTTGTACCATGTGTGTCAGGATTGAAATTTTGACCCGTTGCATCAATTACCATCCTCTGATATGGATTTAATTGATTATAATAACTCTGATATATCACCACCAACTGAAACTCGTATATTTCGTTCAAAATCATCATCAGATATAAACGGTTCACCATGGGATGTCCAATTATAATAATTTGGGATAAAACCAAATTGACAAAGATGTTCTTCAACTTGATCGCTAAGTAAGAATTTATCATTGTGACACTTTTTACACAGACACCTTATTTTATTGCCATCCATATACTCAACTTGACTAGATGCAAAATTCAAAAATTGGGTCAACCCAATTTTAAACTCATCAGTTAAACTCCGACGGTTAGGTAAATTCTTTTTATACATCCACATTCTTTCATTCTGCATTTTCTCTATTTCAAATTTATAATAACATGAATAAATAATACTAAAAAAATTATATATAAAACTAACGATTAATTATAATAAGCAGTAAGTAAAAGAAATAAGCAGCAAGTAAAAGAACTATCATATTTCTTTAAATATGATTAAATAATTCTTCAATGGTTCTTCAAATATGATAACATCTACTAGACATAATTGCACTATCAGACAAAAAATGAGGAGTTAATGAAAGAATGTCACTATCATGTTCTTCTCAAGGTTGTCAAGTGAAACAGATCAATATAAAGTACAAACGCATGTTGATCCAGGTTTAGCTCATTACCAAGCCATAGCTTTCTACAAATCGTAAGCCAAACAGTTTAGGTACTACGCGACCAAAGCCAAACAGTTTAGCTTTCTAAAAAGAGTGATACTTTGTTATTATTCTCAACTTGATAATCTTAATTTGTTAAAGTTTCCTTTTTTCTAGTGGAAACTTGTGAGAGAAAAAGTGAAGAAGGAAAAAACTAAAGAGGGGAAGTGGATAATCGAATTCCCTATGAATTAAATAAAATTGAAAATACATGAAAGAGAACTTCAACACATACTAAGTTTGGGAATTTTAGTTACTATGAAAGCCTTCTTTAGGAGGTAAAGTAGAGATAATCTCCAAGTGTATATAACTACTTATCCCGGAAGCTTAAGTTATCATGAATGAACCTGTCTATTCTTCCAAGTTTAACATCCATTTAGTTCTTTCATTGAACAGATTAAAATGCTAGCCTCAAACACTTTAACATGCCCACTATAAAAACACAGTCAAAATAAGCAGATAAACTCAAGAGAATGTTTCTTTTATGAGATGATAAATATTTCCTTGTATTATGACAAATGATGGTAAATATTGTGCTTTTCCTCTAAATCTATGAATATCTCTATATTTAGCTATAGCAATTATGAACAAACTTATATAGAATTCATGTTATTGAAGTTCCCATCAACTTGATCTAAAAAGATCCATTTTTTTAAATGGAGAAAAACGGCGAAAGCTTGGAGGAAAAATTAAGAAGAGAAACCACTGCCGGCGCTACCAGTGGCCAGCGACCTGCGGACGATGCCAGGAAGGGGGTCATCTCTCTCGCACAGGGCTGGCCATAGCTCGCGGGCACCGGCAAGCGCGAGCCACCGGCCAAAACAAGCCACCGGTGGCTCGCTGGAGTTGTAGAGGGTGAGAAAAGAGAGCGAAGAGAATGTTACCGCCGTCGCTGCTCCAAACCCACGTGCGTCGTTGCCCCCTCCAAGTTCAGATCTAGGGCAAATGAGGGGATGGGATGCTTTATAAAAAGTCATTTTGGGACGAAATTTTTTCATCCCAAATTTCATCCCCACTTTAGCAACGAATTTAACTATTCGTCCCAGATTTTGGGACGAATCTACAAATTCGTCGCCAAATTGGGACAAATCCAAAATTCGTCCCAGAATTAATTCATTCTAGAATTAAAATTAATTATAAATAAGTAAATTAAGTCCGAAACCCTACCTAGAGATATCAGAATTACACGAAATCGATTTCTATGTGTTCGTCTACTTCTCCTAAATTTAAAAGTGCTCTCAAATATAAATTTCAAATAATATATCGAATCCAATGATTTTTTTATCCAAATTTAATTTTTTAAATATTATCATGTTAAAAAAATCACATTCATAAATATATTTTACCTTAATAATATTTGATAATATTTTTATAATCAGGAGAGTTGTACAAATACATAAAACTAGTTTTGTATCATTCAGACCACTCTCTGACGTTAATTTGTAAATCTAACATATATTAAAACATTTACATGTTTAACTTAACTTTGTAAACAAAAAATATTAATTTGATCAAAATATAATGTATGAGGATATATATATTATCAGCAAAAGGGAACGAACACGTAGGAACTGGTTTTGTGGGATCGTTTAGAATCGATAGAGGGGGGTGAATATCGATCAAATTTTTTTGGATTAAAAAGAGCAATTACGCAGCGGAAAAATTCAAATCAATGCTAACACTTTGATTTTTTACTTGGTTGGGAGTCTAGATCGGCTCCTATTCCAAGGCTCACGGTCCTTGACCGTTTACGATGGGTAATTCTATATTTCAAAAAAAAGTACAAAATGAAGTTTGAATACAGAAATTAATTACAACACTTAATTAACAATTATACCGACGACCGGAGAAGATTCGTAGATCGGAGCCGCGGGTCATCATTGGCGCTTGAGACTTGAGCACGGAGTGTTTGAAGCAGAGCTCTTGAAAGAATTCGTTGGAAACAATTGTCTCTGGAAGAAAGGGGGTGAACCCCATGCTTGGGTGCCTGTGTTGAAGGGGGTGCCTGACACGTGGCCTGTTCTGCGCGAATCCTCATCCGCAGACTTGGCCAGCGCTTATCCCTTCAACTGGGGCGCCTGAGCTGATTGGGGCACCTGTATCAACACAGATGCCTCATTTGCTGATGTGGAGGCTTGCTTCAAGACTGCTTGGAAATAGCCCTTCTTGGGCGCCTGTCACCATACAGGCGCCTGTATGATCAGGCGCCTGACTCTATTTAGGCGCTTGGGAGCAGAAACCTTCAACCTTTGTTCCTGCAACCAGGGTTAGTTCCAAAACACAAATAATAAACAAATAATATATAAGTTAAGCACAATTAACAGCCTGAGCTGTCTTGGTTATGACTTTGGTCTTCCGAAATGGAACCCTAGGTCGAACCGACGCCTAGTGTTCCCTCTTACGGGGAACGCGTCCTCACCTACTCCTCTCAGGAGAGTTTACCTTTTTGCCAACCGGCTCCTTTGGTTGGACTTTTGCCCAATCCTCCGGATCAGGTCATCGTGCCCAGTTCGCGACCAAGACTTATTGCCCAACCCTCAGTCAGGTCTTCGGTGCCCAGCCCTCGGCCAGGACTTATTTCCCAATTCCTGAATCAGGACATCGTGCCCAGTCCGCGACCATGACTTATTGCTCAACCCTATGTCAGGACTTAGTGCCTAGCCCTCGGCCAGGACTTATTGCCCAACTCCTAGAATCAAGACTTCGTGCCTAGTGTACCTAGGACTTTTCCTGCACACTTGAATAACTTCGTTAGATCACAATAAAACCTTAACTTATGAACCCTTTGCCATTATCAAAACACAAGTTCGATCTTGGTGCTTCCGGCACCAACAGGTTTCATGTAATTCTGATATCTCTAGGTAAGGTTTCGAACTCAATTTACTTATTTATAATTAATTTTAATTCTGAGACGAATCCTAGATTCGTCCCAGATTTTGGGACGAATCCCCATATTCGTCGCCAAATTTGGGACGAATATACAGATTCGTCCTAGAATCTGGGACGAATCCAGAATTCGTCCCAGAATTAAAATTAATTATAAATAATAAATTTAGTCCGAAACCCTACTTAGAGATGTTAGAATTACACGAAACCAGTTCCTACATATTCGTCTACTTCTCCTGAATTTATAAGTGCTCTCAAATATCAATTTAAATTAATATATCGAAACCAGTGATTTTTTCATCTGAATTTGATTTTTTAAATAGTTTGGTATTAAAAAATTTATATTCATAAATATATTTGACCTCAATAATGTTTGATAACATTTTCATAATCAGGAGAGCTACACAAACACGTAGAAGTAGTTTTGTATCATTCCGAGAACTATCTCTAACATCAATTTGAAACTCTAACTCATATTGAACTCATGATTAGCTGTATATACATTTACAATTAAAATATTTACATATTTAACTTAACTATCAATACTAAAAATATTGGTTCAAAATATGATATATGAGGATATCCATATTATTAGGAAAAGGGGATGAACACGTAGGAATTGGTTCGTGTAATTCCGATATCTCTAAGTAGGATTTCCGACACGGTTAAATTTTTATAATTATTTTTCATTCTGGGATGAATCTAGGATTCGTTTCAGATTCTGGAATGAAGCCACAGATTCGTCCCAAAATCTGGGATGAATCTAGGATTCATCCCAGAATTAAAATTAACTATAAATAAGTAAACTGAGTCCGAAACCCTACCTAGAGATATCGGAATTACACAAAATCGATTCCTACGTATTCGTCTATTTCTCCTGAATTTATAAGTCCTCTTAAATATAAATTTCAAATAATATATCGAAACCAATGATTTTTTATCCAAATTTAATTTTTAAAATAGTTTCATGATAAAAAAATCACATCCATAAATATATTTGACCTTAATAGTATTTGATAACATTTTTATAATCAGGAGAGCTATACAAATATATAAAACTAAATTTGTATTATTCAGAACACTCTCTGATATTAATTTGTAAATATAACCTATATTAAAACATTTACATGTTTAACTTAACTTTGAAAATAAAAAATATTAATTTGATCAAAATATAATGTATAAGGATATCTATATTATTAGCAAAAGGGAACAAACACGTAAGAACCAGTTGTTGGTGCAAGTTGTATCAATGATGTTCTCCTTTAAGTGTTTCAATGTTTGACAATATACTTGAGTCAGTGATACATTGAATAGACAAAGGGGAGCAAAGGAGAAGTAACCTAAGTTGAAGAAAAGTCCTAGTTAATCTAGGCATCGAAACCCTAAGACCTGACGAAGGGCTGTTGGGTACCTAGTGAAGGGCTGCTAGGCATCGAAACCCTAAGACCTGGCGAAGGGCTGCTGGGCACCTACCGAAGGGCTGCTAGGCATCGAAACCCTAAGACCTGGCGAAGGGCTGCTGGGCACCTAGCGAAGGACTGTTAGGCATCGGAACCCTAAGACCTGGCGACGGGCTGCTGGGCACCTAACGAAGGGCTGCTAGGAGTCTAAGACCTAGCGAAGGACTGCTAGGCACCAAGCGAAGGACTGCTAGGCACCAAGCGAAGGACTGCTTGGTACCGAAGACCTGGCGAAGGATTGCTAGGCACCTGGCGAAGGACTGCTAGGGAATGAAGACCTGGCGAAGGACTGCTAGGCACCTGGCGAAGGACTGCTAGGGAATGAAGACCTGGCGAAGGACTGCTAGGCACTTGGCGAAGGACTGCTAGGGAATGAAGTCTAGGTCCAAGGGACTGAGCAACTTAGCTGAGTGATGACTAAGTACAGGAGTAGAGACGGGTCGGGGTTGGGGCGTCTCGAGATCCGGAGTAATCGGAGGCTAAGCAAAAGTCCACCCGAAGGACTGGGTGGCAACCGGCTCCTGAAAGGAGTAGGTGGAAGGTGCGTTCTCGGGGGTGAGAACTTGCGTCGGTTCGACCTAGGGTTTCGTGGAAATCCGAAGTCCGAACCAAGTCCTTAAGGCTAATATTATATGTATATATACTTTGTATTTATGTATCTTGCAGGTACCAAGATTGGAAGACAAAGCAAGCTGCTGGAAGCCCTGAAGCAGGGCACCCCCATCAGTGGAGGCGCCCCCATGCATCCAGGGCGCCCCCAGTGTTGGGGGCACCCAAGACAAAGAGTAAAAATGCAGTTTAAGTGTGGTAAGCAGAATAGGTGTCAAGCGGGGCGCTCGGAGCGTCTGGGGCGCCCGGGTTCAAAGCTATTTGTGCTGTTTCAAGTCCGAAACATAGATAAGCCTTCATGAGGGCGCCCGGGAGGTCCGAGGCACCCTAGTCAAAGGTTTTATCAGCTACGACGAGGTCGACGTGGGGATAAGGTTTGACCAGGTTTATCGGGGCGCCCCCGACGTCCAGGGCGCCTCAAGAGTGCTATAAAAGGGGCCTCGACCCCTCTGCTTCAAACACAACTGCTACTAGCCATTCTGATCATTCTGACCGACGACAACACGCTAAAGATGAGGCTCTACGACCGGGAGACTCCAGGAGGAAGTGCGCGGCACTTCGGAGGTCCAGATCGGCCGAGCTTCAACTTTGTTTTGTTCGGTTTGCATTTAATTTTCCGTACTTAATTTTTTGTACTTGTGCTTGTACTTCTACACTGTAAGACGAGTTTTCTCCGCCTCTGGAAATTTCAGAAAGGAGACCAATAGTGGACTCACGCCGAGTACATAGGCCTTGGACGTACTGACCCTGGGGGGTTGGGAACCAAGTAAATAAATCCCGCTGTGTCCCTTTGTATTGCTTTTATTTTGTTTATTTACATTTCCGCTGTACTACTAACGTTCTAAGTTCAGAACGATCCGAGTTTTTTTACGAAGTTTCCGCGAGAGTTTTTCACGGTCGATATTCACCCCCCCTCTATCGACGGCACCGGTCCTACAAGTGGTATCAGAGCCGAGCCGCTCTTCACCGGACTAACCGCCGATGGAGCAACGACGCCAGGAGTTGAGGGGAGCTCAGGGGTGCATCAGGTATATTTTAATTTTAAATGTCAAATTTTAAATTCCATGTTATATGCTTCACATGCAGGGAGAGAGGGCACTACAAAAATCAGTGCCCTACTCGTAAGACTCGGTCTACACCACCGGCGGCAAAGGAGACACCAGCGCCAGGAGTCCGGAGGGACAAAAATCACATTAGATGCTTCAAATGCGAGAAATTCAGACACTACAAAAATAAATGTCCGGTAAAGGTACGTAAAATTTATGTTCCGAAAAGTTGCAAAATTCCTGCACTGTCTTTTGATAATTTAGTTAATTTTTCTGATAAATTAGATTTTCTGCATAGTAAAATTAATATTTTGCATGTCAAATTAGAAAATACAGATATGACTAAAATAACAGAAATTAATTATTTAATCCAGAACATCAATTCAGTAATTTCTAAAATAAATTAGTATAACTTTAATTCTAATAATTGTAACTGATAATTTAAATTCTGATAATTTTAATTCTGATAATTTTAATTCTAATAAAATTAATTCTAATAATTTTAATTCTGATAAAATTAATTCTGATAATTGTAATTCTGACAATTTTAAAATTAATTTTGATAATTTTAATTCTGATAATTTTAATTCTGATAAAATTAATTATGATAATTTTAATTTTGATAAAATTAATTCTAATAATTTTAATTCTCATAAACTTAATTCTGATAATTTTAATTCAGATAAAATTAAACCTAAGGATAAATTTGAATTCAAATTCGAAAATCTTAAGGATAATTCAGAATTCAAATTCGAAAATCCTAAGGATAATTCCGAATTCAAATTTGAAAACCTTAAGGATAATTCTAAAGATAAGTCTGAAGTTAGTGAAGATAATTCTAGAGATAATTCTGAAATTATTTTTGATCATCATTCTGAGAATAATATAGAAGATAAAATTCTCCTAAATAATAACTTAATTATAGATAATCTTGAAGATTATTACAAAATATTAATTAGTGGCCCAAATTACTCCTCCTATTTTTAGGACACTAAAAGATATAATTTTGAGGATAAGGAGGATATGGAACTATCTAAGATCAAGACCATAATTAATAAAAATTACAAAGGTTCAAATAAATCTGAATTATTAGAAAATTTTGAAAAGATAGATAAAGATGAAGCAGAAATTTTCGAAATAATGAAAATGATGAAGTTAAATCCACAATTATTAATAAAACAAATTAATTCAATTAATTCAACAATTATTAACAAAACAAATTAATTCAATTAATTCAACAATTATTAATAATTCAAATAATTCAAATAATTAAATTAATTCAAATAATTCAATTAATTGAAATAAATTATTAATTATTAATAATTCAATTAATTCAAATAATTAAATTAATTCAAATAACTCAAGTAATTCAAATAATTAAATTAATTCAATTAATTCAAATAATTAAATTAAGTCAAATAATTCAATTAATTCAAATAATTCAATTAATTCAATTAATTCAAATAAATCAATTAATTCAAATAAATTAATTAATTATTAATAATTCAATTAATTCAAATTAAATTAATTCAAATAATAAAATTAATTCAAATATTTCAATTAATTCAAATTAAATTAAATTCAAAAAATTAAATTCAAATTAAATTAAATTCAAAAAATTAAATTAAAATTAAATCTAAATTAAATTCAAATTAAATCTTAATTAAATTCAAATTAAATGTTAATTAAATTCAAATTAAATATTAATTAAATTCAAATTAAATCTTAATTAAATTAAATTTCAAATTCAAATTATTTTAAATCAAATTCAAATTAAATTAAATTAAATTAAATTCAAATCATATTAAATTCAAATTAAATTAAATTCAATTCAATTCAATTAAATTCAACTTTAATTAATTTAAACTTCAATTAATTCTTAATTAACTTAAATCCAACTAAATCTTAAATAACTAAAACTCGAACTAAACTAAAACCTTACCCAAACCGTAACAATTAATTTAATAAAATTAAATATGTCAAAGTGGGTTGACATATTCGCGGGTTCACACGACATGTATCAAATCGGGAATTTGATACATCTTTAGAAATGTAATTAAAATGCTTTGGACTTATTTGACTCATGCATAATTGCCATGTCATGCATCTGCTATTTCTTTTAAATATATGACATGTCATTCATATTTAAATTTTATGCATATATTAGAACGGCTATAGGAAAAAGAATAATTGAAACTTGATCAACCTAGTCTTGGGTGGCGGTGAGATGATAGTACGTTAGGGAAGCCTCTTCTAATAAGGTCAAGTATACACTACTTGGTCTCTTTAGACTGGTGAAACTAGCCGAAGCTACCGATCCAAGACCCAAACTAGTTAGACTAGAATTTTTCAAAAAGTAATTTTGAAAATGAAATTTCATTAAAAGGCTTTGTCAAGGAAAGGGTTGATGATCTAATAAGCTACGGCCAAAGAAGGTCTAGTGCCTCGCCAAGACCTAGAAGCCAACTTTTGAAATTCAAATTCAAGTTACTTCTTGTCAAATTCAAATCTAACACAAGCTTCAATTGAATCTTAGAATTAATAATAAATTAAGAAAAATGATTCAAGCATCTCACAATACACCTATAAGGCAACCATGCTTGTTATATTGATACATCTAAAATGGGTGAGATGTTAAGAACTAATGAATTGAAAAATATTTTTCAAAATTGTTTTCCAAAATCGTTAGAATATTTTCCTAAAAATATATTTTCAAAATAATGCTTCAACATAATAATGTTTGTATGGATTTCATGCTTGTTTGATTGCCAATACAGTATATGCTTTCAAAAATTATATTCTTTTAAAAATTGTTTGACTCACACAATTAGACACAAGCCTCTTAGGACAACACTAAAGTTCCTTAAGGTACTTAGATAGAGTCAAACGGTATCGGGTACAGGGAGAATGCTTTTCATTTTTTTTGAAATGGTTTTCAAAAACAGCACTTTAAACATTACTATCATTTGAAAAATACTTTTCGAAAATTGTGCTGTAAATCAGTGTTACTTGTGTTTTCAAAAAGGGTTTATGTTGTAAAAATTATATGTTCAAAAATTTACCTGTTTCTTTGACTTTGATAAACCCTAAAGACACAGAGGAAAGGTCCACTTCATGATCTTCAAGGACTCCTAGGATGTGTCAAATTTAGGGGGAGTCTAAGTCAAAAGAAGAATTTCAGAAAAGTTTTTTTTGGTAATTATTCATTTTTTGTTAAATATTTCTTTTTAATCTGAATCAACCCTTAAGACTCAGAGGAAGAGTACTTGTGGTCAACAAGCTTCCCAGGACTGAGTCAAGTTTAGGGGGAGGTCAAATTAAAAGAATTATTTAATAACATGTTTTCATATCTTCAAAATCTTGCTAAAAATCTAAGTCTTTCAAAATACTATTATTCTATTTGTTAGAATTTGTGTGACTTATGAAATTATTTTTGAAATAATGTTTACTTGGGTTGGAGAATTTCCTGGACACTTAGGAAATATCCTTGTAGTCAACAAGGTTTCCCAGGATGGTGTCAGACTGGAAGATAAACTAAGTCAAGTAAAATATTGGGTCTTCAAAAGTTCACACATTTTTCAAAATCCACTAGCATATATTTCAAAAGTACTATCATTTTTTGGCAAAATTCTGTTAATGTTTACTTGAGTTTGAAGAATTTCCAAGACACTTAGGAAAATATCCTTGTGGTTAACAAGGTTTCCTAGGATTGTGTCAGACTGGAAAAGAAACCTAGTCAAGTAAAATATTATGTTTCAAAAATTACTTATATTTTTCAAAGTCTCATCTTTTTCAAAAATAGTTAGTACTTGCAAAATATGCATAATATTTATATTTTCCAAAATAACATTCTTTCAAAAATTATGCATTTTCCAAAAGTACTTAATTTTTCAAAAAATTCAATACATTTTTCAAAGGTACTTATATTTTTCCAAAATTACATAATCTTTCAAAAGTACATAGCATCTTTTTCAAAATTATGCATTTTTCAAAAAAAAATGCAATATATCATTCAAAATGCAATGCTTTCAAAAATTTTACACTAAGTATTTTCAAAAAGAACTAAAAGTTTTCATTGTTGGTGCAAGTATTTTCTTAAAGTTTTTTGATGTATGACAAAGGGGGAGAGGTGTGCTTAAGTTAGAAAAATTTTCTCCCAAAGATCAAAAATATAGGTGTGCTTAAGTTAGAAAAATTTTCTCCCAAAGATCAAAAATATAGTTTCAAAACTTATATCATTTTTTTTTGGATAGTAAGTTAGCCCCTTCAACCAATCTAACTTAAGTTATTGTCAAACATCAAAAAGGGGGAGATTGTTGGTGCAAGTTGCATCAATGATATTCTCCTTTAAGTGTTTTAATGTTTGACAATATACTTAAGTTAGTGATACATTGAATAGACAAAGGGGAGCAAAGGAGAAGTAACCTAAGTTGAAGAAAAGTCCTAGTTAATCTAGGCATCGAAACCCTAAGACCTGGCGAAGGGCTGCTGGGCACCTAGCGAAGGGCTGCTAGGCATCGAAACCCTAAGACCTGGCGAAGGGCTGCTGGTCACCTAGCGAAGGGCTGCTAGGCATCGGAACCCTAAGATCTGGCGACGGGCTGCTGGGCACCTAACGAAGGGCTGCTAGGAGTCTAAGACCTAGCGAAGGACTGCTAGGCACCAAGCGAAGGACTGCTTGGTACCGAAGACCTGGCGAAGGATTGCTAGGCACCTGGCGAAGGACTGCTAGGGAATGAAGACCTGGCGAAGGACTGCTAGGCACCTGGCGAAGGACTGCTAGGGAATGAAGTCTTGGTCCAAGGGGCTGAGCAACTTAGCTGAGCGATGACTAAGGACAGGAGTAGAGACGGGTCGGGGTTGGGGCGTCTCGAGATCCGGAGTAATCGGAGGCTAAGCAAAAGTCCACCCGAAGGACTGGGTGACAACCGGCTCCTGAAAGGAGTAGGTGGAAGGCGCGTTCTCGGGGGTGAGAACTTGCGTCGGTTCGACCTAGGGTTTCGTGGAAATCCGAAGTCCGAACCAAGTCCTTAAGGCTAATATTATATGTATATATACTTTGTATTTATGTATCTTGCAGGTACCAAGATTGGAAGACAAAGCAAGGTACTGGAAGCCCTGAAGTAGGGTGCCCCCATCAGTGGGGGCGCCCCCAGTGTTGGGGGCGCCCAAGACAAAGAGTAAAAATGCAGTTTAAGTGTGGTAAGCAGAATAGGTGTCAAGCGGGCCGCATGGAGCGTCCGGGTTCAAAGTTGTTTATGCTGTTTCGAGTCTGAAACACAGATAAGCCTTCATGAGGGCACCCAGGAGGTCCGGGGCACCCTGGTCAAAGGTTTTATCAGTTGCGGCGAGGTCGACGCGGAGATAAGGTTTGACCGGGTTTATCGGGGCGCCCCCGATGTCCAGGGCGCGGGGGCGCCCCCAAGAGTGCTATAAAAGGGGCCTCGACCCCTCTGCTTCAAACACAACTGCTACATGCCATTCTGATCATTCTGACCGATGACAATGCGCTAAAGATGAGGCTCTACGACCGGGAGACTCCAGGAGGAAGTGCGCGGCACTTCGGAGGTCCAGATCGGCCGAGCTTCAACTTTGTTTTGTTCGGTTTGCATTTAATTTTCCGTACTTAATTTTTTGTACTTGTGCTTGTACTTCTACACTGTAAGACGGGTTTTCTCCGCCTCAGAAAATTTCGGAAAGGAGACCAATAGTGGACTCACGCCGAGTATATAGGCCTTGGACGTACTGACCCTGGGGGGTTGGGAACCAAGTAAATAAATTCCGCTGTGTCCCTGTGTATTGCTTTTATTTTGTTTATTTACTTTTCCGCTGTACTACTAACGTTCTAAGTTCAGAACGATCCGAGTTTTTTTACCAAGTTTCCGTGAGAGTTTTTCACGGTCGATATTCACCCCCCCCCTCTATCGACGGCACCAGTTTCGTGTAATTATGATATCTCTAGATAGGGTTTTGGACTCAGTTTATTATTTATAATTTATTTTAATTCTAGGACGAATCCAGGATTCGTCCCAGATTTTGGGACGAATTCAGGATTCGTACCAGATTCTGGGACGAATCTATAGATTCGTCGCCAAATCTGGGATGAATATACAAATTCGTCTCAAAATATGGGACGAATGCAGAATTCGTCCCTGAATTAAAATTAATTATAAATAATTAATAAACTGAGTTCGAAACTCTACCTAGAGATATCTGAATTATACGAAACTGATTTCTACGTGTTCGTCTACTTCTCCTGAATTTATAAGTGCTCTGAAATATCAATTTGAAATAATATATCAAAACTAGTGATTTTTTATCCGAATTTAATTTTTTAAATAGTTTAGTATTAAAAAAATTTCATCCATAAATATATTTGGCCTTAATAATGTTTGATAACATTTTTATAATTAGGAAAGCTATACAAACATATACAACTAATTTTGTATCGTTCTGAACTCTCTTTAACTTAAATTTATAACTCTAACTTATATTAAAATCAACTATATTTATAATTAAGACATTGTTAAGTTAATTTGTTAATTTGAAATGAAAAAATATTATAAATTGGATCAAAATATGATGTATGAGCATATTTATATTATCAAGATAAGGGAACTAACACGTAGGAATCGATTTCGTGTAATTTCGATATCTCTAGATAGGATTTCTGACTTGATTAAATTTTTCTAAGTTTTTTTATTCTAGGACGATTCCCGGATTCGTCCCAGAATCAGGGGCGAATCCAGGATTCATCCCTGATTTATAAAACTTAATTATTATTATTATTATTATTATTATTGGGAAATTCTGCGATGAATTGATTATTCGTCGCAAATTTTGCGACAATTAATAAATTCGTTGCAAATTCGTTGCAGAATTAACAACGAATATTTAAATTGGTTGCTGAATTGCAACAATTTTTGGGACGAAAAATATTTTGTTGCTAAATTATGACAAATGTATTTCGTTGTTAAGTTCGTTCCTAATTTGCGACAAATATTTTTTTTGTCACAAAATTTGTTGCAATTATGGGACGAAAAAATTTTGTCCTAAAATTTCGTCCCTGAATAATTGTTTTTTTGTAGTGTAGATCACCATGTCGACTAACATGTCAAATACTCTCTCTCTGTGATCCATCCTTGAGAAGGACAAGCTCAACGGAGCCAATTTCCTGGATTGGTACAGAAACTTGAGGATCGACCTCAAACAAGAACGAAAACTCTATGTCCTAGAGCAACCTCTTCTAGAAGCACCTATCACTACCGCCACTCGCGTCGAAAAAGATGCTTACAAGAAGCATCAGGATGATGCACTTGATGTATCATGTCTCATGCTTGCCACCATGAACTCTGAGCTTCAGAAGCAACATGAGAACGTGGATGCACATGATATGGTTGAGCACTTAAATCAACTATATCAAGGGCAAGCTAGGCACGAGTGGTTTGAGGTATTTAAGACTCTATTTACATGCAAGATGCAAGAAGGAACTCCCGTAGGAATTCACGTACTCAAGATGATTGGGTATGTCGAGAACCTTGAACGACTAGGATTTTCACTGAGTCAAGAATTGGCCACGGACTTTATCCTGCAATCGCTGTCGGAAGGGTACAATCAATTTGTCATGAACTATAACATGAACGAAATTGACAAGTCATTGCCTGAGATGCTCAGCATGTTGAGAACTGTTGAACCCAATCTCAAGAAAATCAAGACCAGTAATGTACTGATGGTACAGAAGGGCAAAGGCAAATAGAAGCTTAAGGGCAAGGGTAAGACCCAAGCCAAAGGCAAGGCCAACTCTACTGCACTAAAAGCCAAAGGAGGGGTGCCTAAGGAAGGGACCTGCTTCCACTGTGGTGAGACCAGACATTGGAAGTAGAATTGTAAACTCTACCTAGAGGAAGTAAAGAAGAAAAGAAGTGAGACTTCTGCCTCAAGTATTTTTGTTATAGAAGTCAATCTATCTATTTCCTCTTCTTGGGTATTAGATACCGGTTGTGCATCTCACATTTGTACTAATGCGCAGGGCCTTCGAAGAGCTAGACTGTTGACAAAGGGCGAAGTGGACCTACGAGTAGGCAATGGCGCAAGAGTTGCTACTATAGCTATAGGAACATATTCCTTGTGTTTGCCTACTGGGCTTATCTTTGAACTAGAGGAGTGCTTTTAAGTACCTGCACTAACTAAGAACATAATTTTTGTATCTTGTTTAGATAAGAAAGACTTTTCATTTATCATAAAGGACAAATATTGTTCTATAATGTTAAATGACATGTTCTATTGTAGTGCACCACTTATGAATGGACTCTATATTCTAAACTTAGAGAACTCAACCGATAACATAAATACCAAACGGTTCAAAACAAATGATTTGAACCAAACGTATCTCTGGCATTGTCACTTAGGTCATATAAATGAGACTCGCATATCCCAACTCTATAAGGATGGATTACTGAACTCATTTGATTTTGAATCATATGAGACATGTGAATCTTGTCTTCTAGGCAAGATGACCAAGACTTCATTTAGTGGGCATGGCGAAAGAGCCACAGACTTGTTAGGACTCATACATACTGATGTATGTGACCCATTCAATGTCGCAGTTAGAGGAGGCTATCAGTACTTCATCACTTTCACTAATGAGGTCAGTAGATACGACTATGTGTATCTCATGAAACACAAGTCAAAATCCTTTGAAAAGTTCAAAGAATTCAAGAGTGAGTTACAAAACCAACTTGGCAAGAGTATTAAGATGCTTCGATCAGATCGAGGTGGTAAATACCTTAGTCAAGAGTTTCGTGACCATCTAGTAGAGTGTGGGATCATATCCTAACTCACTCCACCTGGAACACCATAATGGAATGGTGTGTCCGAGCGGAGAAATCGTACTCTATTAGATATGGTACGATCGATGATGAGTCAGACAAATCTTCCTACTTCCTTCTAGGGCTTCGCTCTAGAGACAACTCTTTTCACACTTAACCGAGCTCTATCAAAGGTCATCATAAATACACTATATACAATATGGACTGGAAAGAGTCCCATGATGTCTTTTATGAGGATTTGGGGTTGTGAGGCTTACGTTCGATGTCATAACTTAGATAAACTTTGACCCAAATCTGATAAGTGCTATTTTGTAGGATATCCCAAGGAAATGAAGGAATATTACTTCTACAATCCCACACTAGGCAAAGTGTTTGTCGCTAAAAATGACATTTTTCACGAAAGAGAGTTTATTTTTAGAAGAAATAGTAGAAATAAAATCCATCTTGAAGAAGTTCAAGATGCAGATAGTACTTAGGCCTTGATGGACATTGAACAGGCACCACAAAGTGTTGTGGATCATGAGATTGTTGCACAAGAAATTATGGAGCAACAACCTGTTCAAGTATACCAACCTCTTCGCAGATCTGATAGGATACATCGTCGGCCTGAGAGATACTCATTTCTCTTGTCTGACCATGATGACATTATGCTTGTCGAGTTGAACAAGCCTACATCCTATCAAGAAGCTGTGATAAGCCCAGATTCTGAGAAATGGCTAGAAGTCATGATGTCCGAAATGGAATCCATGTACACTAACCAAGTATGGACTTTGGTTGATCCACCTAAGGGAATTAAACTCATTGGGTGTAAGTGGGTCTTTAAATGAAAGACTGACATGGATGGTCTTATGCATACCTATAAAGGGTGATTGGTAGCCAAAGGTTTCAAGCAGATTCATGGTATCGACTATGATAAAACCTTTTCATCAGTTGCAATACTTAAGTCTATTCGGATCATGCTTGCTATTGCAGCTTACCATGATTATGAGATCTGGTAGATGGATGTCAAAACTGCATTCCTAAATGAGAATCTATTCGAGGATGTGTACATGACACAACCTGAGGGTTTTGTAGATCCAAAGCCTGCTGGAAAGGTATGTAAGTTGCAAAGGTCTATTTATGGGCTAAAGCAAGCTTCTCAAGATGAAATCTTTGATTCGATGATACAATTAAAGCATTTGGTTTCATCAAGAATGAAGATGAACACTGTGTCTACAAGAGGGTTAGTGGGAGCAGAGTTATCTTCCTGATCTTGTATATGGAAGGCATACTCCTCATTGGAAATGATATCCTTCACTACAGTTTGTGAAGACGTGGCTAGGGAATTGTTTCTCAATGAAAGACTTGGGTGAAGCAACCTATATCCTAGGCATTAAGATCTATAGAGATAGATCTAAAAGATTGTATGGCTTAAGTCAGAGTACATATATTGATAAGGTGCTTAATCGTTTTGTCATGCAAAATTCCAAGAAGGGATTTCTGCCGATGTCACATGGTGTAAGTCTTTCGAAGACTCAATGTCCCTCTTCTAAGGAGGAGAGAGACCGCATGGATCAGGTCCCTTATGCATCCACTATAGGGTTTATCATGTACGTCATGCTTTGTATTTCTCCATATGTCTCGTATGCTTTAAGCATGACGAGCAGATGTCAGTCAGATTCAGGTGAAAGTCACTGGACAGCTGTCAAGAATATTCTTAAGTACTTACGAAGGACTAAAGAATATTTCTTGATATTTGGAGGCAATGAGGAGCTAGCTGTAAAGGGTCACAGTGATGCAAGCTTCCAAACCAACAGGGATGATTTCAAATCACAGTCAGAGTATGTATTTTGCTTGAATGGTAGCACTATGAGCTGGAAGAGTTCGAAGAAGGACACAGTCGCAGATTCTATAACAGAGGCCGACTATATTGCTGTGTCTGATGCAGCAAAAGAGGTTGTTTGGATCCGGAAGTTCATTACAGAGCTTGGTGTGGTTCCTAGTATAGCAAACCCGATAGACCTCTATTGTGACAACAATGGGGCTATTACACAGGCTAAGGAACCTCACTCTCATCAGCGAACCAAACACATACTACGACGCTTCCATCTCATTCGAGAGATCATCGATAGAGGAGATGTGAAGATATGCAGAGTACCCACTGATGCTAACATTGCGGATCCTTTGACCAAGGCTTTGGCATAGAAGAAGCATGATGGTCACACTAGGTCACTGGGTATTAGATATTACAGTGATTGGCACTAGTGCTAGTGGGAGATTCGTAGTAGGAGCCCTAGAGACAATTATGTGATGATTAATTAGGGACCTCTTGTATCATATTCTATCATTAACAAAAGAATGTTTAGTAACTATTCTTACTTTATATTTGTGCTAAATAACTAAGTATAATAATGTCCTTGGGTAGTAGGTTCTTATCTACATCATATCGATTGGTTGAATCGATAGTGAGATGATGTAGAGAATACTATACTAAACCATTCCTAGTCAAGCATTAATATTCAAGGACAATATTAATATAGGGAGACTAGTATGTAGGTCAATTGATGACTTGAGCTCACAAGTCATGGATATATAATATTAAGTTGACATATGAGTTTACATTAGAGAATGTGTACTAAATTGACCCACCATGAGAAAGTTTAATAGATTGTCATATGAATGTCATAAACTTTCTCATGTGACATTAGTATGAATAGTTCTTAGACCTGAAGTCACTATGGTTCCCTACATAAGGAGTTATGTACTTTGGTATTATCAAACGTCACCCGTAACAGGGTGGACTATAAAGGCGATCACTGGGTATGTAACGAATTATGCGGAGGGATGTGAGTGATGTAGATAGGATCTATCCCTCCCATATGACGGGAGTGATATCTGTGGACCCCTTAATCGAGTAGGACTACTAAAATGCATGGTCATGCTCAAATGAGTCAATATGAAATATTGAGCTCATTTGTTTGAATGAGTCTACTCGAGGATCAAGAAATACAAAGATTGATCGAGGATGACATGGTCTATGCCTAATTGGTCAATCTAGATATCGAGAATAGAAGGACAAGGTCATACATTGTCATAGTCATGGAGGTTAAGTCGGATCCCAACTTTCTCGTCACTTGGATAGTAATGATGCATTGGTAGATGCTGCTTCTCTTGGCCATTTGGATGAACAACTTGTCAAAAGAGTTTTTCTTGTCATTTGGATGAACAACTTGTCATTTTTCCTTCCCTTCCTTCTCTTGGCCAAAATCCCTCTTCTCCCTCTCCTTCTTGCTTTGTGAATCACCTCTTGTGGCTAGCACCACAAAGGCGATTCTTCTCCGAAGCTTGAGAGATCGTGTTTGTGTGAATACGCATAGAGACACAAACACTTGAATATGCAAGAGATCCGACATACCTCGGACAAGCGGGATAAGCGAAGGGCACACGCCAAAGGTATATATATATACGATAGGAATTTGTAAATTAATTTTGTATGAGTTTTCTTTCGCATGGATCACTCGTGGGATCTATTATTTCCACTGCAATTTTTGAATATTTTTTCCTATAGATCCCTACAGATGCCTTGTCCACGGTCTTGGATGCTCCTCCATCTTTCACTGGACCTTAAGCCATCAAGCTGAGTTATATATGTATCCTACAGAACCTGTACACTCAAATACACATATTAAACATAAGTATAAACCTAACTTAAACCCTTTGCCCAAATCTCAAAACACATGGTCCACGGACCATAGATTACCTCAACATCCAGTTCCAAGAGCAAGACTATCCGGTTTGAAGAACCTGAGCCAACGAGTGGCTTCCTTGAAAAAAAAGGTGCAAGCAGCTAAAAAGGCAGGGAGGATTAGACAACAACGCCTACAAATCAGGGAGTCGACTCAGGGGTTTCTGCCCAATGAAGAGATCTCCTCGAGCTTAGGTGACAGTCTTTTCAGGCCATCTGTTGTACCCATCGAGGCAATTTGCCGAGAGGAGCCCCCCCCTAGCCGCCCCACTGCAGCTACCTCAGGCATTCCTTCTCCCAGAAGTCGGGAGGCAATGAAGAAACGCAATGAGGAGTATATCATCTCACTCAAAGAG
This sequence comes from Boesenbergia rotunda, assembly GCA_024364735.1. Taxonomy (NCBI): domain Eukaryota; kingdom Viridiplantae; phylum Streptophyta; class Magnoliopsida; order Zingiberales; family Zingiberaceae; genus Boesenbergia; species Boesenbergia rotunda. Next base: position 38,177 of record JAGFNQ010005100.1, read on the forward strand.
GTGGGCTCGACTGAGGTGACTGCCCGGCTATACGAGTCCCTTCTGAAGGTACAATTTTGTACATTTTTCTTTATTACACTTACTTATACTGTGAGATCTTACTACTCCCAGCACCAGGCCACGTCTGAGTGCTTGACTCTTGGGCATCGAATGCCTCTGAAGCGTGAGATAGTGTCATTGAAGCAGAAAGTGGTCAAGCTCGAGGTCGAGGTCCGGCAGGTTCAACGGGAGGGTCAAATGCAAGCCGAGGTCACAAAAGACCTACGAGCCAAACTTGAACATGTCATGGACAACTCCAGAGCGTTGGAGTCGACTTTGAATAGCATCCGACATAGGGAATGTCTTTTGGCGGAGAGAGTCAAATCCATCTCAATTGAGTGCACTTAACTTTCCCTTGATAAGGCTCAACTACAGACCCGGGAGACCCAACTGCTAGAGGATATTCACCTCCTTATAACCTCCAAGGAGGAGCTGAGTAGCCAAGTCAAGAAGCAAAAGGAAAAGTTCGCTAAACATGAGACAGATCTGCAGACTGCCACCAATTATATAACTGATCAACAAGAGACCATCGCCCAAGTTGAGTCCCGACTGGCAATGGCCCGGGAACAATGCGATGAAGCTCTCGCCACTCGAGACCAAATAGTGGCCGAGGCGAAGAAGATGAAGACTGACCGGGATTGGACCCTCAAGGAGCTAGAAAGCTATAAAGCAAGAGAGGGAACCCATCAATCCAAAATAGAAACAACCTTAAAGGTTAAGCTCCTCCAGTCTGAGGAGTTCAACGATATCATAGCGGGCTAGATCTTAATGTTGGAACCCGGATGGCTAGAGAGGGGGGGGGGGGTGAATCTAGTCGGACACAAAACTTTTGAACTTATCAAATCTATTCTGCACTTCAGAGTTAGGCAACGGAAGCAAATGCAGAAACAGAAAACTAAAAACAACAACCCAAAGCAAAGGAAAGCAAACCGACGCTAACACCTCGATATATAAGGTTTGGGGATAACTTGCCCCTACTCCTTGGCGTGCCCGTGAGGTGGGCGATCCCTTGATCGTCGGCAGATCAAGCCCCGGTGAACTCCGGATAGTGGCAGCCTCCTTCTCGGTGGAGAAACCTCTCCACAAGTGATCTCAAGAAGATACAAGTTAAGCACAGAGACACTCGAGAAGACAAGCTCACAAAGATGTAACAAGATCGCTCAAGCACAAAGCAACAGAGAGCACGAACACAGCCCAGCCAAACTTCCCAAGTTTCTGTCTTGTTCGCCTTCGCTCCTCTGCATCCAGCTTTGTCTCTTAAGCTCCTGCTCAACGTCGCCAGCTCTATCAGCACCACTGACTCACACCCTGACCCACTGACCTCTCTGAGCACTCAGTCCACTGGACACTCCTCCAGCTGAGCCTCCGTCAGTTGCCAGTCGCGCCTTCGTCAGTTGCCAGTTGCGCCAGACGCTGTTGAGACCTGAAAACATAATAGATCCAAACCTGCTCCAAGGAAAGCCTCCCATTGACCCTCCTTGAGTGTTTGAATCACCTGCTATCACCTGCACACTCCGACAGAGGCTTAGCAATGCATATCAAAAAGAAATCAGCACGTAGCAGAGAATCGGCAGTGAAAACAGACTTCTGACAGCATATTTGAATTAAAGTTCTGCTCCTGATCGGTCCCCAGACTGATCAGGGAGGAGCCTGATCGGTCACCAGACCGATCCAGCAGTTTCTGCACACTCCTGATTGGTCCCCAGACTAATCAGGCTTCTGCCTGATCGGTCACCAGACCAATCAGGCTCCAACCTGATCGGTCACCAGACCAATCAGGCTTGAGTGAACAGTGATTCTTTAATCAAATCCTAAGTCTCTGATCGGTCACCGGACCGTTCTGGACCTGATTAGCAAGGGAACTCAACTCACTGTTCGCTCCCTGATCGGTCACCAGACCGATCAGGAGCTGTGCAGTGAGTGAAACACACACTCCCTGATCGGTCACCAGACCGATCAGACATCGTTGGATCGGTCACCAGACCGATCCACGAAGGAGCACCATGTCAATCTCCCTGATCGGTCACCAGACCGATCCAGGGGCTCCAACCTAGCCTTCCAAGCTAGGGTTCACCCAACCTAGCCCTCCAAGCTAGGATTTTTCCATCTAACTCTCCAAGTTGGGAATTTGCACCTAACACTCCAAGTTAGAACTTTTCACCTAGCCCTCCAAGCTAGGACTTTTCACCCAACCCTTCCGAGTTAGAACTTCATCCAACCTAGCCCTCCAAGCTAGGATTTTTCACCTAACCCTCCAGTTGGGACTTTTCACCTAACCCTCCAAGTTAGGACTTTTCACCTAGCCCTCCAAGCTAGGACTTTTCACCCAACCTTCCGAATTAGGACTTTTCACCACCTGGCTTCACTCACCAGGACCCGGCTTCACTCACCGGGATTTCCAACACCTGGCTTCACTCACCAGGACCCGGCTTCACTCACTGGGATTTCCAGCACCTGGTTTCACTCACCAGGACCCGGCTTCACTCACCAAGACCCGGTTTCACTCACCGGGATTTCCAACTCCTAGCTTCACTCACCAGGACCCGACTTCACTCACCGGGATTTCCAACACCTGGCTTCACTCACTAAGACCCGGTTTCACTCACCGGGATTTCCAACTCCTGGCTTCACTCACCAGGACCTGGCTTCACTCACCGGGATTTCCAACACCTGGCTTCACTCACCAAGACCCGGCTTCACTCACCGGGATTTCTAATCACCTGGCTTCACTCACCAGGACCCGGCTTCACTCATCAGGATTTCCATCACATGGCTTCACTCACCAGGACCCGGCTTCACTCACCGGGATTTCCATCACCTGGCTTCACTCGCCAGGACCCGGCTTCACTCACCGAGATTTCAATCTAGCTTCATAAGCTAGGACCTGGCTTCACTCATTAGGGTTTCATGCCCAGTCCCCGACCAGGACATTAACCCAAATTCGCTCAACCAAACTTAAATCATTGTCAAACACCAAAATAACAACCGGGCCAGACTGCATCAACAATCTCCCCCTTTTTGTTGTTTGACAACCCGATTTAAGTTTAGGTATCAATCAATTGAAGTCCGTTCAATTCTCATAAGGGAATCATGATCCTCCCCCTATAATAACCATAAACTTAATCAGCCATTTCTCCCCCTTTGTCAAACATCGAAAAGGGTATGGTTATTAAGTTTGAACATACCTCCCCCTCAAATACGGGTCTCTCCCCAAATCCAAAATGATCAAGGTTAAGTTTTGAATTGCACATGAAAACATATACAAAATTATATCATGGTCAAACATGTATATGTTTCATATGACAAGTAAGTCAAAAGATGATTTTGGAATTGCATATGAGAGGCATATACCATAAATGTATCATGACAATAATGTATATGCATCATATGACAACAATTACTGCAGTTCCATCAGTCTGATAATCGATACAGAAAAATTTCTGATTTATCTATGAACGATCAATTTTCAGAAAAATGTCTGTAATTCTGATTCGTTCAAGATCGGACTGCATTAACACTTGGACTTCCATGTGAAGACATATACAGAAGTATATCATGGTCAAATATGTATATACTTCATAGGACGAGTAAGGAATGCAACTGTATCTGAAACATAGTCCTGATTGGTCTCCGTGACCAACCAGGTCTGTTGATTACGTGATATAGAAGGATATTTGATTAGTCTGGGGAACGATCAGATTTCAGAAAAATTTCGAAAACTCTGATACGTTCCTGATCAGACTACATTAACAATTTACATCCCATAACAGGAGAGAGGACTCTATTGATATTCGTCATTTCAGAAAAATTTCTGAAACACGACATTAAGAACAAGAGTCATGACTCAATAAACCCTTTCTTATGAATTTGAACATTCCAACATAGGTTTGTATCAAATCACTATTAAGTACCAGGTTTGTATCACTTGAACAATTTTGTGCTCCCTTAGTACCAGGTTTGTACCAATGGGTGATCAAATATGTTTCAATTGTAAATGGATTGTATCATGTTTGTTTGTAGTATGATCATTAAACTGATACAATTCGACGAGAGGAGATCGGCCTGAGGAGTTTTGACCCAATCATGGAACTTACTGATTAGTGTTGATCTGATCGGTCACCGGACCGATCAGAGGGATCCTTGATCGGTCGGTGGACCGATCTGGGTTCAGACAGAAGGGTTTTCAGAAACCGATTTCAGCAATTCTGAAATCAGGTTTGTTTCAATTCTTAGCCATTCCCAAACCCCTAATTCAATTGATTTTAATTACCTTGGTTCCAAACATGGGGTCCCTTAACCAAGTGTTATTCCATATCAAGAATTAAGAGTTTCTATGAGGAGAAACAACACATGTTTGTATCAATTTTGATGAATACGTTCTAAGTATGAACTTGATTCCCAAACACAGGTTTATATCAAAGCATGATCAGTGGGAAATCAAACAAGTCATGGAACTTAAAACATCATAACCTATGTGATCATGTTGTTCTTAACCAAAATTAGGTTTGTGCCAATTCCAATGGTTGATCAAAGTTCCAAAACATGCTTATTTCACATCATGATCAATTTAAGCTATGTGTTCATATTGTTCTTAATCAAAATGGGCATGTCATAGATTAATGTTAATCATCCAAACATCAAAGTCATGGCATACTCATCTAGATTCATCTCCAAAATAATAAGAAAAGCTTAAGCCTAACCCTTAAACTCATGTTCTTTGTTTGGTGACGTATTGTGAGATTTGCATAGTGATCATCACAAACCATGTGTTCTTCATGTTGACATAATACATACAAGAAAATCATGGCATATGTTCATCAAACACAACCTCTTAAGCTTGAACCATAAAATTCAATAATAAAACTGATCAACTTGAGCAATCCATGGTATAAGCAAGCTATGTGTCAATCTAAACCGTTCATGCAATATATACAATTTTTTTTTCAAAACTTGTAGATTTATTTTGAAGCATGGATATACTATCATTCATTACATGAAAAGTTTCCTTATTGCCCGAATGAGATTTCATAAGTCACTAGCCAAGAGATCATATTGTTATAAGAGCTAAGACAATGAAGATCAAAGCATTTAATTCGATTTTCCATAACCAACCATGTGAATGACAATTCTTTTCCTTGGTCATGGGTTTGGAGCACCAAATATCAACCTCCCATGTTGATAGATGCTCCCCCTCAAATAATGCTTATACAATTCGAAATATGGAAGTTTTAGGTACCCAAATTTTGGGACCTAAGGAATCTACAATGAATGACTTTGGCACCCATGCCTTAGTCAATTTCTTTTTGACCTTTTGAACCTTAGAATCATTTGATGATCTAAAATGGGTTCTTGACATTAAAGATATGACACTAGGTTCTTTAGGTTGGTAACCCAAACCAACCTTGTTGTACATCGCCCTTTGTGAGTTGAGTATCATATCTAATGTTTTAGAGCTTGTTGGAAACTTCTCAAGAACATTCTTGAGATTTTCAACTTTGCTCTTCAAGTTCTTATTTTCATCCTTAAGGGATTTATCATGTAAATCATTAATGTCCTCAACCTTAGAAGATTTCAATTCTTTTACCTCCAACCTTAATGCTTTGACTTTGGCCTTAGATTCTTAAGCATTTTTGTCAAGAACGCTATTGTTCTATAACATTTGTCTAACTCCGGAGAGATTACCTCTTCATCATCCGAAGATGATGAAGGCGCGGTTGAGGAGCTTCTCGATTCGTTATCACTCTCCTCCTTTGAATCTTCTAAGGACACTAGAGCCACATGACAGTGAGTGTTCTCATCCTTCTTCTCCTTTCTTTTGTTACCTGCCACAAAAGCAAACCCTTTCTCCTTTGGGCTTTGGTTAGAGATTTCATGTAGTTCCATTTCGCAAAATAGATCTTCTAACTTAACACAAGATAAATCCTTGGACACCTTGTAAGCATCCACCATGGATGACCACAAGGCGTTCCTAGGAAAAGCTTTGAGAACATACCTCACTAAGTCTCTGTTTTCTACCTTTTCATCAATGGAGTGGAGACCATTCAATACTTCTTTAAATCGACAATGAAGCATACTTACAGTTTCATTTTCTCCCATTTTCAAGTTCTGGAGTTGGCTGTGAAGGAGATCATTCTTGGCTGTCCGGGTGTCTTGAGTTCCTTCATGGAGCTCAAGGAGTTTGTTCCACAAGTCTCTGGCAGATGTGAAGGGACCAATCTTGATCAATTGCTCTTTGGTCATCCCACATTGTAAGGTGACAACAGCTTTGGCATTTGCTTCACCCTTCCGGATTTGCTCAGCCGACCACTTGGAAAACTCAAGCTCTTTTCCTTCATTATTTTTTGGAAAAGAAAACCCCTCCTTGACAGTGAACCACAAACTCATGTTTGTCTTTAAGTAAAACTCCATTCTTGACTTCCAATATGAAAAATCTGTGCCGTCAAAGAATGGAGGTCGGTTTGTGTTGTAGCCTTCTCTTCCAGCCATCTTGTTGTAAGCTCTCGGATGTTAAGCCGTGAATAGAGCCCCAAGCTCTGATACCACTTGTTGGAACCCGGATGGCTAGAGAGGGGGGGGGGTGAATCTAGTCAGACACAAAACTTTTGAACTTATCAAATCTATTCTGCACTTCAGAGTTAGGCAGCGGAAGCAAATGCAGAAACAGAAAACTAAAAACAACAACCCAAAGCAAAGGAAAGCAAACCGACGCTAACACCTCGATATATAAGGTTTGGGGATAACTTGCCCCTACTCCTTGGCGTGCCCGTGAGGTGGGCGATCCCTTGATCGTCGGCAGATCAAGCCCCGGTGAACTCCGGATAGTGGCAACCTCTTTCTCAGTGGAGAAACCTCTCCACAAGTGATCTCAAGAAGATACAAGTTAAGCACAGAGACACTCGAGAAGACAAGCTCACAAAGATGTAACAAGATCGCTCAAGCACAAAGCAACAGAGAGCACGAACACAGCCCAGCCAAACTTCCCAAGTTTCTGTCTTGTTCGCCTTCGCTCCTCTGCATCCAGCTTTGTCTCTTAAGCTCCTGCTCAACGTCGCCAGCTCCATCAGCACCACTGACTCACACCCTGACCCACTGACCTCTCTGAGCACTCAGTCCACTGGACACTCCTCCAGCTGAGCCTCCGTCAGTTGCCAGTCGCGCCTTCGTCAGTTGCCAGTTGCGCCAGACGCTGTTGAGACCTGAAAACACAATAGATCCAAACCTGCTCCAAGGAAAGCCTCCCATTGACCCTCCTTGAGTGTTTGAATCACCTGCTATTACCTGCACACTCCAACAGAGGCTTAGCAATGCATATCAAAAAGAAATCAGCACGTAGCAGAGAATCGGCAGTGAAAACAGACTTCTGACAGCATATTTGAATTAAAGTTCTGCTCCTGATCGGTCCCCAGACCGATCAGGGAGGAGCCTGATCGGTCACCAGACCGATCCAACAGTTTCTGCACACTCCTTATTGGTCCCCAGACCAATCAGGCTCCTGCCTGATCGGTCACCAGACCAATCAGGCTTGAGTGAACAGTGATTCTTTAATCAAATCCTAGGTCTCTGATCGGTCACCGGACCGTTCTGGACCTGATTAGCAAGGGAACTCAACTCACTGTTCGCTCCCTGATCGGTCACCAGACTAATCAGGAGCTGTGCAGTGAGTGAAACACACACTCCCTGATCGGTCACCAGACCGATCAGACATCGCTGGATCGGTCACCAGACCGATTCACGAAGGAGCACCGTGCCAATCTCCCTTATCGGTCACCAGACCGATCCAGGGGCTCCAACCTAGCCTTCCAAGCTAGGGTTTTACCCAACCTAGCCCTCCAAGCTAGGATTTTTCCATCTAACTCTCCAAGTTGGGAATTTGCACCTAACACTCCAAGTTAGGACTTTTCACCTAGCCCTCCAAGCTAGGACTTTTCACCCAACCCTTCCGAGTTAGAACTTCATCCAACCTAGCCCTCCAAGCTAGGATTTTTCACCTAACCCTCCAGTTGGGACTTTTCACCTAACCCTCCAAGTTAGGACTTTTCACCTAGCCCTCCAAGCTAGGACTTTTCACCCAACCTTCCGAATTAGGACTTTTCACCACCTAGCTTCACTCACCAGGACCCGGCTTCACTCACCGGGATTTCCAACACCTGGCTTCACTCACCAGGACCCGGCTTCACTCACCGGGATGTCCAACACCTGGTTTCACTCACCAGGACCCTGCTTCACTCACCAAGACCCGGTTTCACTCATCGGGATTTCCAACTCCTGGCTTCACTCACCAGGACCCGGCTTCACTCACCGGGATTTCCAACACCTGGCTTCACTCACCAGGACCCGGCTTCACTCACCGGGATTTCCAACACCTGGCTTCACTCACCAGGACCCGGCTTCACTCACTAGGACCCGGCTTCACTCACCAGAACCCGGCTTCACTCACCGGGATTTCCATCACCTGGCTTCACTCTCCAGGACTCGGCTTCACTCACCGGGATTTCAATCTAGCTTCACAAGCTAGGACCTGGCTTCACTCACCAGGGTTTCATGCCCAGTCCCCGACCAGGACTTTTCGCTCAACCAAACTTAAATCATTGTCAAACACCAAAACAACAACCGGGCCAGACTGCATCAACACTTAAAGTGGCTAAAGCAAGGCTTCAAGGGTGCTGTTAGCAAATTAAACGAGTTGATATGCTGAAGCTAGATGCCATCTGAAGTTTCTCAATGTGAGCCAAGCATGGGAGGAGTTGTCTGTTGAGGAGAAAGACCTATAATTCAATCTCATATTTGTTGTTTTGCCGAGCCAAAATGCTCTTGAATTCTTTTTGTCTATTACTTTAACACTCGTTTTGCTCTTTTGCAAAGTATTTATCCTTCTGATTGTAACTTATCTCTAGGACTTTCGAAGGGCTCTTCTAGCACCACCATGCACTCCCATTCCATTCCAAACCAAGTCTTCATTCTTGTCCTCCAATAGTCAAAATCTTTATGATCATAAGGAGGTGGAATGTTGATGTCATCACCCAACTTGTCTTCCATCATCATTTCCTCTAGCTTGTGCTCTCTCGGTGGTTAGTCCGTAGATGAGCGACCTTTGCTCTGATACCAATTGTTAGGATCGTGACCGTCAAGCTAGAGGAGGGGGGTGAATAGCTTTTCTTTGATTTTTCTTCCTACAAAGTTAGTGCGCAAGCGGAATAAACAAAAACTAAAACTAAACTAAGAGGAACACACCTATTTACGTGGTCTGGAGATAAAACTTCTACTCCACGGATGTCCGTAAGATGGACGATCCCTAATCCGTCGGTCGATGATTCGCCGGAGCACCTCCGGCTAGCTCTCGTAGATCCTTGTGGGTGGAGAAACCTCGTCATAACCCTTGTACACGATCTGAGCAATATAGGCTACTAACCAGCTCTATCCAAATAGGTTTCGCCAAGAAGAAGTAGTCTGAAATGAGCTCCCTAAATAGAGCTCGAGGCTTAAATGTGACCGTTACAAGTAGATTGCCCCTAGGGCAGTTGACTGATCCACTCCTAAGCCTAGGGTTACCCTTCCCGAGTACTTTTCTCTCTGCACTCGAACCCTCCCGGCTTAGTTCCCGAGTACAATCCCTCAACACTTAGACCCTCACAACCTGGTTGACTCCTCAAACAGCAGTCTCGATCTATTGCCTTCACGCCCTCTTCATCTTCGGCTCCCATCCCTCAAATGCGCACGTAAGCTCTCGGCTTGCCTCCATGCCATCCTTCACGTATGCCTCGAAATCTGCATCCCTCGGCTCATCGTCTCTGCTCCATCAGCCTCTATCTGTCGCCTTCAAGCCCTCTTCGACTTTGGCCCTCGTCCTTCAGATGCGCACACAAGCCCGCGGCTTGCCTCCATGTCATCCTTCACGTATGCCTCGATGTCCGCTTCCCTCGGCTCATCGTCCCTGCTCTGTCCATGGTCCCTCGGATGCACACACAAGCCCACGGCTTGCCTCCATGCCACCCTTCACCGTACCTGAAGACATCCAACCAAGTCTATGTGTACCTGCAATCCTGCACACTCATATACACATATTAGACCAACAACAAACCCTAACTTAATCATATTAACACACACATCAAAACCCATGATCCTCCAAATCATACTTGGGTTGATTGCCCCAACAATCTCCCCATTTTTTATGTGTGGCAATATGTTTAAGTTAGGTAAAACAACAACAGTTGAAAATTATAGACATAGCAACAAACAAGAGGCAACCTCCCCCTTAACCTATGTCCTCCACATAATTTCTAATTTTCCACAACACTAAGTTAAGTCAAACCTAACTTAACACCACAAATTCTCCCCCTTTGACACCATCAAAAAGATTGCCTCAAGCAATCTTAACCCTAGTGTCAAAAATAACTCATCTTATTTCTGAAAAATCCCTCAGAAATCACAAACCCGAAAGATCAGTAGACTGATCCACCATCAGTCGACTGGTCCCTTCATTATGCAAACTTACTGAAACATCAGTCGACTACCCTAAGGGCAGTCAACTAATACAGTATATTTCTGAATTTCCAGCCCAAATTCAGAAATCCCTAGAAAATTCCACAAAATTCAAAAAAATGTAAAACATTGCAAGCATATTTGTTAGGATATAACCTACCCTAGAAAAATATAGTTTTATGAAAAACACCAAATATACTTGACTTTTGGTACAAACTCTAATTCTTTCAAAAAGTATCATTTTGTATCAACTTTCAATCCTACATTTGATTCTATATGCTTGTCAAGGCTATCCTATACCATTTCAAGCCTAGAATTGACCTCAACTCCCCCCTTTTCCTTATATATTCTCAGGATGATAAAGCCTCCCCTTTTTATCTCTTACACATAGACATATACAAGTATATATGAAACTTCCCTTGTGCATATAATAGCAATAGCATACCATTCAATAGCAAACCATGAATTGCAAACAATATAAGCAATATCAAAGATATGAAATAAAAACTTCATAAAGTAATATGAAAGCATACATCCAAAGTTTCATACAAAAGTCAAACTAAAGCATAATGAAGTCACACGGGCCATGCCCCGAAGACATCAAAAATTACATAACCAAAATAAGTATTTGAGAGATAAACAAAACAACTATGCTAGAGTCACTCTCAACACAGTCACCATCAAATCAACTACATGTCGTCGCCCGGAGGAGGAGGAGGAGGGGCCTGATACGCGAACTGCTGCATCATGTCGTACATCTCGTCCTGTCGCAGCTGGAACCTCTGAAAGGTCTCGGTGAGCCCATGGACCTCCCCCTGAATGGCAGCCTGTGTCTGCTGAAAGTCCATCTGCTACTGCTGAAAATCGTGGAAGTCCTCCCGGAGGTCGTGAACCTCTGCCTCCAGCCTGGAGACCCACTCCTCTGAAACTCCTGCAGCAGCAGGCGCAGGCTCCTCATCATCATCTGAGCTTGAAGACACAGGACGACGCCGCCAGATCATCACCCCCTCATGCTTCTCGATCCCAACTAAAGAGAGTTGTCGAGACCCTATCTGGTCATAGTCCTTAGATAACTCATGAACCTGACCCTCGGTGACTCAAACCCCTCTAGACCGAAAGAATTCGGTCAAAACATGATCGAACGACATGTACAGCTTCCTATTGACATCATGGGAGAAATAAACAATGGATGCAAATACCTGGCGAGCTATATCGATGTCCAGTCTCCTCTCTAAGGCATACATCATCACCAAGTGGGGAAGGCGAATCTTCGACCGCCCCTTGGTGACAATCGGAAGAATGCAGTCTAAGACAACCTTATACAAGACATTACTCACTGGGCTTATGTTTTTTGCTACAAAAATACGGTCTCGAGTACAATGAGGTCTGTTAAAATAATATCGGTGGATCTGATCTATGGTGATACTTGGTAAAGTTAAAGGCTCAGCAACTGTGGGGAAACATGTAAACTGGCTATTTGAAACTCTACATCCTAAAAATGATCGTAACACGTCGGGTGTGAATGGAATGGTAATCCATTGTACCATTGACTCATATACCTCGTTCTGGGCATTAGTAGATGCAAGGTTGGCATAGAATTCCTTACATAAGTCAAAATTGATAAAATGTTGACAATAGACCAGTTGTTCTAATCCAAAATATGCAATGATCTCAATGATGTGGGGGTGATATCCTGGAAGTATGATTCGTTGAGGTAACGACAATTCATTAAGATGAAAGTCGCACTGTCAAACACTTTCCGACACTCGGAGCGAAACCAAGGTCCCTCCTGACCTTGGTGAGATGACCCCTCACCCTTTTGCCTCTTATGTGCAACTCTAGTATGTGAAAATACCCATGCATGTACCAAACCCACTCCATACGGAGAGAAAACAAGGAAAACCAAGAAAAATAAGGCAAATTAGTTCCAAATCATGAACTAAATGTGAAAAATAACTCATACAAGTTATTACCGTTTTCCCGCTCGTTTCATGACGAAAATTGATGAAGAGTGACTTGAGAAGAGAGGTTTTCCTTGCCCTAGGTTTAGATCCGAGGTAACGGGAGGCTAGGAAGATGTTTCTAGAGCTTGGAAGGACTTGAATCAAGAGGGGAGGTCTAGAGAGACGAAGACTCGTAAGGGGTGGCACCGAAAACCCTAGGTTCGGCCACCCCCGTGCGGCCTTTTTTTTAAAAAACCCGCGCATACCAGTCGACTGCCCCTGGGGCAGTCGACTGCGAAACTGAACCAAGAGTTCAGTCGACTGCCCTGGGGGTAGTCGACTGGTGATTTATACTAGACCAGTCGACTGGTTCTGAATCAGTCGACTGGTACCCTGATTTCAGCTTTCCTGTCTCAATTTCAGAAATACATAATTAATTCCATAAATCTTCAAAAAATCTGAAATTTCGTTGAGAGATTTGTGAAACCTATGTCTACTTAGGAAAAATAGTGTTCGGAATTACTCTATTACCAATCCCAAGATTGGCATGAAATTCAAAACTACCTAAATAGTGTCATTGAAACTTAACTAAAAATTCTAATTTTGATCTCCTCTTAATGCCTCTTCTCACACTTAACCACAATACATTCCTGGCACTTATTTATATGCCATCTACATATTAAAAATCAATTTTCGCACAATATGAGTCTATTTTCATCTTTTCCTCCACAAGTCTCCTTTTAATGTGTCAATTTCCTAGGATTAAGACTCACACTAGCCTTCCAAATCCTTTGGCACGTTCCATAGCCCATCTAATCTCCTAGGAGGAATTCTCCTGAGATTCATTGACCATGAATCTCATTTTGACTTCTAGAGCTCTCCCTTGAGCTCCTAGCCCTAGTCACCTTCCTATGTGACTCATCTACAAAGGCAGGACCACATCGGTGTACCTCCGGTACTTCTTGACCTTCAACTCTTACTCTCTTGACCTTGTATATCTTTTTCTTGGTCAAGTTCTTGTTCTCCCCTTTAAATGTCTTTTCCTTGCCATTTTTGATCTTTTCCATGCTATAATCATATGACATCCTTGCATATGACTTTTTCTTAGCACTTGACTTCCTAGATTGATATCCTAGTCTCAGTCTATCATTTCTAAGGTGGTGGTCATCCGGTACCATACTAACCCCTTGGACCCCCTAATGAGTCTATCTAGATTCATTTCCAATTTATCAAGCTTTGCCCTTAAAGCTTGATTTTCCCTTTCTAACTTCTCAACCTTATTGTCACCACTTGGGTATTCCTAGGTCTACCAATTTTCCTAGGCATGTGTCTCCCTTTCTTAGGGTTAATGTCTTGGTCCTTAGGTCTAATATTTCTAGATTGATCATGATACATGGGTTTCTTAGAATTTTGACACGCAATAGTAACTCTATTTCTATCATGATACTTGAAACCAAAATTACACATAGGCAAGTAATTTTTATCATTCATAGCATGCGTAGGGAGATTTGAAACATTCTTAAAGTTAGGGATTACCTCCCTTACCCTTGGAGCTCCCCCTTGATGTGAGCTTCTCTTCCTTTCCTCTTTTTCTCATCTTCTCAAATGCTCGATTTTCTTGAGCTCTCCTTTTCTTGGACACTTGGTGTGATAGTGGCCTAGCTCCCAACAAGTGTAGTACCTAATGTGCTTCTTTTCTTTCTTTTCCTTACAACCCATGTTAGATTTTAAATGAATTGACCCGGGTTTAGGGTTTGCCTCCATTTTACCTAATGGGCACTTATCCTTGAAGTGTTCCTTTTTGTTGCATCCGAAGCAAATGATGTGATCTTTTGATTTAACTTTGGTGGAGGTAGGAGCTTCTTATTGCTCCGGCATTGAAGTGGGTCTCTCCTCCCCCTCAATCCTTGAAGTGGAGACCTCCTCTTCTTCCCTTGATGAAGTGGATGACCTCTCACTTTCTTGAGCCACTTCACTTGATGATATGGATGGATTTTCACTTTCTTCTTTCTCTTCTTGGACAATTGAATTTATTTATTTGGGCTCTTCTACAGTTTGAGTTTGTGTAGGGTTCTCATGAAATTCTTTCAACCTATTCCACAACTCATATGCATTTTTATATTCACCTATACCACTCAAAATATTATTAGGCAAAATATCAATTAATATTGCAATTACCTTCTCATTGGCCTTTGATTGACTTTGTTGCTCCTTAGTCCAATATCTAAGTCGAAGTCTTTTCCCATGCTTATCTCTAGGAATTTTGAAGGGCTCTTCTAGCACCGCCATGCACTCCCATTCCATTCCAAACCAAGTCTTCATTCTTGTCCTCCAATAGTCAAAATCTTCATGATCATAAGGAGGTGGAATGTTGATGTCATCACCCAACTTGTCTTCCATCATCATTTCCTCTAGCTTGTGCTCTCTCGGCGGTTAGTCCGTAGATAAGCGACCTTCGCTCTGATACCACTTGTTAGGACCGTGACCGCCAAGTTAGAGGGGGGTGAATAGCTTTTCTTCGATTTTTTTTCCTACAAAGTTAGTGTGCAAGCGGAATAAACAAAAACTAAAACTAAACTAAGAGGAACACACCTATTTACGTGGTTCGGAGATAAAACTCCTACTCCACGGCTGTCCGTAAGGTGGACGATCCCTAATCCGTTGGTGGATGATTCCCCGGAGCACCTCCGGCTAGCTCTCGTAGCTCCTTGTGGGTGGAGAAACCTCGCCACAACCCTTGTACACGATCTGAGCAATATAGGCTACTAACCAGCTCTATCCAAGCAGGTTTCGCCAAGAAGAAATAGCCTGAAACGAGCTCCCTAAATAGAGCTCAAGGCTGAAATGTGACCGTTACCAGTCGACTGCCCCTGGGGTAGTCGATTGGCCTTTCTTGAATTCGAATTCTCACACTTGACCTTTCGAATTCTGGCCACACCAGTCGACTACCCCTAGGGCAGTCGATTGGTCCACTCCTAAGCCTCGGGTTTCCCTTCCTGAGTACATTTCTCTCCGCACTCGAACCCTCCTGGCTTAGTTCTCGAGTGCAATCCCTCAACACTCGGACCCTCACGACCTGTTGACTCCTCAAATAGCAGTCTCGATCTATTGCCTTCACGCCCTCTTCATCTTCGGCTCCTGTCCCTCAGATGCGCACGCAAGCCCTCGGCTTGCCTCCATGCCATCCTTCACACATGCCTCGAAGTCCGCGTCCCTCGGCTTATCGTCTCTGCTTCAGCAGCCTCGATCTATCGCATTCAAGCCCTCTTCGACTTTGGCCCTCGTCCCTCAGATGCGCACACAAGCCCGCGGCTTGCCTCCATGCCATCCTTCATGTACACCTTGATGTCCTCTTCCCTCAGCTCATCGTCCCTGCTCTGTCCATGGTCCCTTGGATGCGTACACAAGCTCACGGCTTGCCTCCATGCCACCCTTCACCGTACCTAAAGACATCCAACCAAGTCTATATGTACCTACAAACATGCACACTCACATACACATATTAGACCAACAACAAACCCTAACTTAATCATATTGACACACACATCAAAATCCATGATCCTCCAGATCATAAATTGGGCTGATTGCCCCAACAGTAATCTACCAGAACCAACAAAAACTTCTTCTGTTACTACCCGATTGGAAAATGACCTACTATGTTTATCCCCCACTGGTCAAAGGAACAAGAGACTATAGAAGCTTGAAGTAGTTCAGTCGGGCGATGAGGGATATGTTGATGCTTTTAGCAAGACTCGCACCCGGTGATAAACTTGATCGCATCTGCTTGCAATGTGGGCCAGAAGTATCTAGCTAGAATAATCTTCCAGCCATTAATCGACCACCGATATGACTCCCACATATGCCTTTATGAACTTCTCGCATAATATACTCAACATCACCCGACCCGATGCACTTGAATAATGGCCTGACAAATACTCTTTTGTAGAGTTGTTCCCCAATCAGCGTAAACCGAGCAACCCCACGCTTAAAGAGTCGAACCTGATTACAATCTCCGGGTACTATCCCCTTGCAGAGGAATGTTATATAAGATTCTCTCCAGTCAGGTAATACGACGTTAGCAAGTTCTCCATCAATCTGAGCCACAGCTTCCTCTTGGATGATAGGATCATCCAGCGTCCATGACGCTAACGAACTTGCTAGCTTGGCTAGTTCATCAACCTTGATATTATCCACTCAGGAGATTTTCTACATAGTTACCTCAATAAAAGTAGTTTTCAATTGATTATATATTGTTACATACCTCTGCAGCCGTTCATTCTAGACTTCAAAATCTCTTTCGAGTTGTTATGTCACTAGTTGAGAATCTGAATACAATATATCCCCGAGTAGCACTAACCTACCTAGCGGCTTGCAGTCCAGCTAGTATTGCTTCATATTCGACTTCATTGTTGATAACTCGAAAGCTGAGTCGTATGAATGATTGTAGGACATCTTCGTAAGGAGATATCATTAAAACTCCAACTCCATTTGACTTTTGATTAGACAAGCCATTGACAATAATCTTCCAGACTTCCTCAGAATCAGAAACTGGAACTGTCTCGAGCATGAAGTCGGCTAAAGCCTAAGCTTTGATAGTCGTTCAAGGCTGATACTGGATCTTATATTCGCTCAACTCTATGGTCCACTTGATCAACTGCCCAAATGCTTCAGGATTTGTGAGGGCACGCCCGAGCAAACTATTGGTGAATTCCACAATGGGATGTGCCAGGAAATAAAGCCTCAACCTCTGCGCGGTTAAGACTAGCACATACGCTAGCTTATCCAGGATAGTGTACCGAATCTCTGCATCTTTAAGAAGATGATTGAAAAAATAGATGGCATACTGTATGTTACATTCTTCCCGAATAAGTGCCGAACCCACAGCTTGTTCGACTGCGGATTGGTAGACAAAAAGAGTCTTCCCTAGTGGCTTGTATAATATAGGTGTTGGTGCAATCTTTGTTAGGTCAAGGTTGACCTAGTTTGACTAGGCTCAGGTGAGCTTTAGTTTCAATGTCCGACAATGATATTTAAACATTGTGTGTGTCAAATGAGTCAAGGTTGACTATAGACATGACGTGGAAATGTTCTAGTGGGACTAGGTGAAGTCCAGGTGGATCGGAGATATTACGGCAAAGGAAAAGTCCTAGTGGGTCTAGGTGAAGTACAGGTGGATTGGGAAGATCGCACACTGGCAAGGAAAAGTCCTAGTGGGATTAGGTGAAGTCCAGGAGGATCGGGGTCACACGCTAGCAAGGGTAAAGTCCTAATGAGACTAGGCACACCTAGTGGGACTAGGTGAAGTCCAGGTGGATCAGGGAGATCGAGGCAAGGTAAAAGTCCTATTGGGACTCGTCACACCTAGTGGGACTAGGTGAAGTCTAGGTGGATCGAGGTGATCGTACACTGGCAGGGGAAAGTCCTAGTGGGACTAGGTGAAGTCCAGATGAATCAGGGAGATCACATGCTGGAATGAAAAAAATCCTAGTTGGTAACTACGCAAGAGAAAGTCCAAGTCAGTCAATGGTTTGATCGGACACTTGATGAGGAAGTCCTAACAGGTCACCGTTAACCGAGATTAGGCAAGGGGACCCTAGACTTATGTGCACACAAGTTAGGGTTGGGGCCAATCAATTGGGTAACCGATTTGCGTTGGTTTCTCGTAAATAAAGCCTTCTTAATCGATTGGGTGATCGATTAAGGAGGGATTGAATCGATTGGGTAATCAATTGGGAGAGTTGTGTCGCAAGAACAGAAGCAGGCTGAATTGATTGGGTAATTGATTCAGCCTCCTCTTAATCGATTAAGAAGGACCGTAATTGATTGGGCAATCAATTAAGGGGGACCGTAATCGATTAGGAAATTGATTACGACAGTATTGCGTGAGAGCACAGAAAGGTGTTGAATCGATTCAGCAATCGATTAAGATTTTCTTAATCGATTGGCTAATCGATTAAGCTTCAAAAAATATTCGTTGAACGACTAAATTTGACATGGTAATCGATTGGATAATCGATTAGGGAACCCTGGATCGCGGGTATATAGGGTTTTCACCCAGGTTTGAAGCGGCACCTCTTCGTCATTCTTCGCACGCCCTTCTCCTCCTTCATCGCCATTTCAAGAAAAGTTTTGGAGCATAATGCTGTTGCATTTTTAAGGTTCTAGAGGCAATCCCAAACTAGAAGAAAGTAAGAAAAGCAAAGATAGCTCATAGTTGTAAATGTTGTAAGATTTTCTTTATATTTTACTTGTATTCTTGTGGTATCTTCTTGAGGGCATGTACGAGATTTCTCCACCTCCACAAAGGAGTCTTTCATAGTATTTGAGAGAGTGAGGAGAGCGGATCCTTGGATTAGTCACCTCAAGGAGGTGGATACCAAGTAAATCCTTGAGTGTTAGCAGCATTGCTTGGAGTCTTCTGCAATGAAAAATCATCAACAAGCAAATCGGAGCCAATCACCCCCCTCTAGCTCGCCTATCGGTTCTAACAATAAGAAGACTAGATAAATATGCCTTCAGCTCCATGAAGGCTTTCTCACACTGGCCATCCCATTTAAATTTGACTATTTTCCTCAAGATTTTGAAAAAAGGTAAAGTCCAATCTACTGATCGAGATATGAACCTAGATAAAGCTGTGATCCTTCCATTAAGTCGTTGAACTTCCTTAAAGTTGCTTGGTGATGGCATGTTCAACATAGCTTGCACCTTCTCCGTATTTGCCTTAATTCCTCTTTCTATCACCATGTATCCGAGAAAACCCACTTTTCACCCCGAACAGACACTTAGCCAAATTCATTTTAGTCTGTTAGCTCTGAGGGTAGCGAATGTCTCCTCCAAGTTAGCAATCATGTCCTTTCCTTTCTCGATCTTGATCAGGATATCATCAACGTAAACCTCGATATTTTGACCAATCTGATGTCGAAATACCCTGTCCATCATTTGTGGATAGGTTGCTTCAATGTTCCTTAATCCAAATAGTATGTCATTGTAACAGTAAGTGTCATTAGCAATTACAAAACTTACTTTCTCCTGATCTTCCCGAGCCAACAGAACCTGATGATATCCTTGGTATGCGTCCAACATTGAAATAAATTCACAACCGAAAGTTTAATCAACCAACTGATCAATGCGAGGCAAGGGGCAGTTGTCTTTTGGACACGCTTTATTTAAATCTCTGAAATCAATACAAACCCGTCATTTTCTCCGGGTTTCGGGACTAGTACAACATTTTCTAGCCAGGTCAGGAATTGAATTTCTCGAATATGCCCGGCTTGCAACAACTTTGCTACCTCCGGCTTGATTATTTGGTCTTGTTTTGGAGTAAAGTGTCTTCGCCTTTGTTTTATTGGTCAGGCTCCTGGAGTGATGTGCAATCGGTGTGTAGCAAGAGTGGGAGGAACTCCTTTAATTTCGTCCGTGGCCTATGCAAAAATATCGTAATGACTCACCAAGCAGTTGATTAGCCTAACTCTAAGTTCAGGACTTAGGTCGCAACGATTCTAATAACTCCTCCAGACTGATGAGAATGAATTTATACTTCTTCACTCTCAATTACCTAGCATTCCTTCTTGGCCTCTTTCTTTCGCTCGGGGATCAGTTAAGCCGATTTGTAGGGTCTCATGAGTCTTCTGGCTCTTGCGGGATTCTATTCTAACTTCCCTGCTATAGCATTGCCGAAAGACTAACTGACTCCCCCTGACCTCAGCGACCTGATCCTCGACCGGGAACTTGATCTTCTGTGGTAGATCGAGATCACAGCTTGGAATAGGCTTAGGGCTGGTCTCCCCAAAATGGTGTTGTACAACGATGGGGCATCCACCATCAGGAGAGAGTCCTCCTTGTCCTTTGCAAGATATCATCCCCCAGAGACAGGGAGAGAGAGATTTGTTCCAGTGGCTGCATTGATGTCCAGTGAAGCCAAACAACGGTGTTGAGATAGGATGCAGCTCACCCACATTTACCTACTATTGGTCCAAAGAGCATCAGTCATAAACAGTCAACCTCTAGTGTTTCGATGTTTGACAATATACCATGGTCTAGTCAAAGTGATCAAGGACTAAGCCAAAAGGATCTGATGTTTGGTAGGGTAGACCCAGGTTTGATCAGTTTGACAAAGGTTAGCCAAACATGACCTGATGTTTGGCAGAATTATGAGAACCCAGGTTAGTCAGTTGACCACGGGATTAAACCAAATTAAACTTGAGGTTTGGTAGAAAGAGAGTATACTTACCTGAAGGGTGGAAGAAAGAAGTATAGTCAGGATCAAGATGACTAGCAAAGAAATCCTAGTGAGTGAAGCTGAGTCCTAGTGAGTGAAGCTAGGTGGATGAAATCCTGGTTGTTAGATCGTGACCGTCAAGCTAGAGGGGGGTGAATAGGTTTTCTCGATTCTTCTTCCTACGATGTTAGCATGTGCAAGTGGAAACAATAACAACACGAATAAAACAAACGCTAACATCAACCTTTACGTGGTTCGGAGATGACGCTCCTACTCCATGACTGTCCGTAAGGTGGACTATCCCTTGATCCTTCGGTGGATCACTACCCGAATGCCCTCCGGCTAGCTCGTATAGCTCCTTGTGGGTGGAGAAACCTCGCCACAATCTCGAACACACTTCTAAGCAACTAAGACTACTAATGAGCTCTAACTAAGCTTAGTTCGTCAAGAGCTCTCAGCCAAACCCAAGCCCCTTTAAATAGGTCTCTTGGCTGAAAACCCCGCTACCAGTCGACTGCCCTCAGGCCAGTTGACTGATCTCACTCAAATTCGACCGTTGCAAGCCCAACGTTCGAATTCCCAGCCACTACCAGTCAATTGCCCCCACAGTAGTCGACTGGTATTTTTGTGGTGTTTCTCAGTCGACTGTCAAATCACCAGTCGACTGCCCCACCTAGGTTTTCCTTCCCGAGTACAATTCTCTCAGCACTCGACCCCTAGGATTTCCCGAGTACACTTTCCTCAGCACTCAAACCCTCACAACTTAGCTGACTCTTCACCAGCAGCCTCGATCTCTCGCCTTCATGCCCTCTTCGACTTTGGCCCTCGTCCCTTAGATGTGCAGCAAGCCCACGACTTGTCTCCATGCCATCCTTCACGTATGCCTCGAAGTTCGCGTCCCTCGGCTCATCGTCTCTGCTATCCATGGTCCCTCGGATGCGCACACAAACCCACGGCTTGCCTTCATGCCACCCTTCACCGTACCCGAAGCCGTCCAGCTAAGTCCATGTGTATCCTGCAAGACCTGCACACTCAAATACACATATCAAAACACAAGGGTAAACCTAACTTAAACCCTTTGCCTAAACATCAAAACACATGGTCACTCCGGACCATAGATTGCCCCAACAATCTCCCCTTTTTGATGTTTGACAATACATTTAAGTTAGGGAAAACAAATAGCAAAAAACAATGCATGGATCCTGTTACAAGGCATCCCAACACCTAACCTCCCCAAGTTAGGAATTTTACCAAAACGGGCATTTTAACACCTCTCCAAGGCTCCCCTTACGTTAGACTTACAAAGCATTTTTAAGAACCCCTCCAAGGTTCCCCTTACGCCATGAATGGAGCAACAGTGCTCCCCCTTTACCTAGGCTCCCCTAGACCTAGGATTTCCCGTAAAGGTGTGTTTGGTTTCCCACTTAAACCCAACACTTCTCCCCCCTTTGCCATACATCAAAAAGACTCTAATAATTTTCTCTTATTGGATCTTTTAATCCTGAATGATCATAAACATAGTGTACTAACCCCCCCTAAGGTTCCACACTTGTTTCACATCATTTGGACACCTTCCAATAGCTGAAACCCATTTTTCAGCCTTTACCAGTCGACTAGGACAGTTACCAGTCGACTGGCACTCTGAAAACTCATTTTTCAACTTTCTAAACCCAATTTCAAAAATGCACCAGAAATTCCATAAATCTCCAAAAATTCTCAAATTTTGTGGAGAGATCTGTGGTACCCATACCTACTTGGGAAAAATACACTCAAAAATGTATCTATCACCATTCCCAAGATTGACATAAAATCCAAAACTAGCTAAATGGTTTAATTGAACCTTGACCTAAAGTCCTAGTTTTGGTCTTCTCTTGATGTCACTGCCCATACCAACCCACAATGCATTCCTAGCATTGATTTACATGACATTTATACATCAAAAACCAATTTTCATGCTTTATGACCCCAATGTCATATTTTTATGCATGAAACACATACCCCATATGCCAAACCCCAAGAATTGAGATTCAAGTCCGTCTCCAACTCTTTTGGCACACTTCATGGTCCATCTAGACCTCCTAGAGAAACCTCCCGAGATCCATTTACCATAGATCCTAAAGACTCCTAGAGCTCCTCCTTGAGCTCTTAGCCTTAGCCACCTCCCTAGGTGACTCAACAACCACTAGGCCACACAGGTGTACCTCCGGTGACTCTTGGCCTACAAACTTAACCTTCTTAACCTTAGACACATTGTCCTTAGTTAAGACCTTTTTGTTTTTAAATGACACCCCCTTGTCATTTTTGGACTTTCTCTCGCCATAATCATATGCTACCCTATCATATTTCTTTCCATTGACCTGGAGACCTTAGATCGGTACCCTAACCCCGATCTATCATTGTTGGGTTTTAGACCACCCAACAACATACCTAAACCCTTAGATCCAATAGTGAATCTACCTAGGGGTTTTTCCATTTCTTCAAGTCTTGCCCTCAAGACTTTGTTTTCCCTTTCTAAGTTCTCAATTCTAGAACCAACATGTCCTCCTTGGACATTCTTAGACCTACCCACCTTCCTAGGCATACGTCTCATCTTCTTAGGATTTTTGTCTTGATCCTTAGGTCCAAAGGTCTTAGATTTATCATGATGCATGATTTTCCTAGGGTTTTGATTTACAATATTAACCATACTTTTATCATGAAATTTAAAGTCAAAATTATGCATGGTTAAATAATTGACCTCATTTCTAACATGCATGGAGGAGTTTAAATTTGAATTACATTTAAACTTAAAGTTAGGGATTACCTCCATTACCCTTGTAGCTCCCCCTTGATGTGAGCTTCTCCTCTTCTCCTTTTTCTCCCATTTTCTTAAATGTTCCATTTTCTTGACCTCTCGTTTTCTTGGACATTTGGTGTGATAGTGGCCTAGCTCTCCACAAGTGTAGCACCTAATGTGCTTCTTTTCCTTCTTTTCCCTACAGCCCACATTAGATTTTAAATGAATGGACCCGGGTTTAAGGGTTACCTCCTTTTTACCTAGTGGACACTTGTCCTTGTAGTGCCCCTTCTTGTTGCATCCAAAGCATATGATGTGGTCCTTGGTTCTTGCTTTGGTAGAGGTAGGAGCTTCTTCTTGCTCCGGTATGGAAGTGAGTCTCTCCTCCCCCTCAGTCCTTGAGGTGGAGACCTCTTCTTCTTCTCTTGATGAAGTGAATGATCTCTCACTCTCTTGAGTCACTTCACTTGATGAGATTGACAATTCTTTTCTTCTTTCTCTTCTTGGACAATGGGACTCATTTCCTGTGACTCTTCCACTATTCGACCTTGTGTAGAGTTTTCATAAAATTCTCCCATCTTGGTCTATAGCTCATATGCATTTTCGTATTTACCTACACCACTTAATATATTTTTAGACAAAGTATTAATTAATATACCAATTACCTCATTATTTGCCTTGGCTTGACTTTGTTGCTCTTTAGTCCAATATCTAGGTCGAAGTCTTTTCCCATGCTTATCTCTTGGAATCTCGAATGGCTCTTCTAGCACCACTATGCGCTCTCAATCCATTCCAAACCAAGTCTTCATTCTTGTCCTCCAAGAGTCAAAATCTTCATGATCGTAAGGCGGTGGAATGTTGATGTCATCACCCAACTTGTCTTCCATCATCATTCCCTCTAGCTTGTACTCTTTTGGCGGTTATTCCAACAAGAGCGGACCTTCGCTCTGATACCACTTATTAGATCGTGACCGTCAAGCTAGAGGGGGGTGAATAGCTTTTCTCGATTCTTCTTCATACGATGTTAGCGTGCACAAATGGAAACAATAACAAGACGAATAAAACAAACGCTAACACCAACCTTTACGTGGTTCGGAGATGACGCTCTCCTACTCCATGGCTGTCCGTAAGGTGGACCATCCCTTGATCCTTCGGTGGATCACTCCCCGAATGCCCTCTGGCTAGCTCGTGTAACTCCTTGTGGGTAGAGAAACCTCGTCACAATCTCGGACACACTTCAGAGCAACTAAGACTACTAATGAGCTCTAACCAAGCTTATTTCGTCAAGAGCTCTTAGCCAAACCCGAGCCCCTTTAAATAGGTATCTTGGCTGAAAAACCTGCTACTAGTCGACTGCCCTCAGGCCAGTCGACTGATCTCACTCAAATTTGATCGTTGCAAGCCCAACGTTCGAATTCCCAGTCACTACCAGTTGACTGCCCCCACAGCAGTCGACTGATATTTCTGTGGTGTTTCTCAGTCGACTACTAAATCACCAGTCGACTGCCCCACCTAGGTTTTCCTTCCTGAGTACAATTCTCTCAGCACTCGACCCCTAGGATTTCCCTTGTACACTTTCCTCAGCACTCAAACCCTCACAACTTAGCTGACTCTTCACCAGCAGCCTCGATCTGTCGCCTTCACGCCCTCTTCGACTTTGGCCCTCGTCCCTCAGATGCGCACGCAAGCCCACGGCTTTTCTCCATGCCATCCTTTATGTACGCCTCGAAGTCCGCGTCCCTCGGCTCATCATCCCTGCTATCCATGGTCCCTCGGATGCATACACAAGCCCACGGCTAGCCTACATGCCACCCTTCATCGTACCCGAAGCCGTCCAGCTAAGTCCATGCGTATCCTGCAAGACCTACACACTCAAATACACATATCAAAACACAAGGGCAAACCTAACTTAAACCCTTCGCCCAAACATCAAAACACATGGTCACTCCGAACCATAGATTGCCCTGACACTGGTGAGTGAAGTTGGGTCCTAGTGATTGAAGCTAGGTGAAAGAAATCCTGGTGAGTGAAGCTGGGGCATAGTGAGTGAACAAAATCCTAGTGAGTGAAGCAGGGTCCTAGTGAGTGAAGCTAGGAGGAAGAAATTCTGGTGAGTGAAGCTGGGTCCTAGTGAGTGAAGTAGGCAAGAAGACTTGGTTTGGGGGACTGAGCATGAAGTCCTGGTTCAGGGAATTGGGCATGAAGTCCTAGCCGAGGGTTGGGCACCGAAGTCCTGGTTCGAGGAATTGGGCACGAAGTTCTGGTTGAGGATCGGGCAAAAGACTTAGCCGAGCAAGGACTACGGACAGAAGTAGAGACGGGTCAAAGATCGGACATCTCAAGATTCGGGAGTCTCGGAGGCTGAGCAAAAGTCCAACCGGAGGTCCCGGTTGACAAAAAGTAACTTCTCCAGGGTGGAGGAGGTGAGGACGCATTCCCCGGGAATGGGAACAGTAGGCGTCGGTTTGACCTAGGAATTCATTTGAAATCCAAAGTCAGAACCTATGATTCTTTGTCTGCTTGTTGTATGTTATGTTGTCTTGCAGGTACCTAGAGTCGGAGGTAAGATAAGAGAGTAAATGCAAGAAAACAGGTTGCTAGGAAGAGCTTCCTGGGCGCCTGAATGGTATCAGGCGTCCTATATTGGTCAAGCGCCCAACATTCCAGGCGCCTGATTCATCCTAGGCGCCTGGGATGCAGGATTTTATCCCTGCGCTACGTTCGCTGGATTAGATCAACTTTTGACCACTTGTGAGGTGCCCCATACCTTATCAGGCACCCAAGAAGCTGCTATAAAAGGGGCTTCAACCCCTCACTTCAGAACACTAAGTTTTCCATCTGCTTAATCATTATGTGCGAACCAAAAGCGCTAAGTCGAAGCTCTGCGACCAAGGAGGCTCCAGGAGGAAGTGCGCTGCACTTCGGTCTTCCGGATTGGCCAGATCTTCATTTCTGTTGATTTGCTTTTAGTTTATAAAGTTGTACTTATTTTATTATCATTTCTTAAATTGTACTTAAACTATAAGACAGGTTTCTCCACCTCCGAAAATTTTGGAAAGGAGACTATTAGTGGACTCACGCTGAGTATTTAGGTTTTGGACGTACTGACTCTGGAGGGTTGGGAACCAAGTAAATCCCGCAAGTTATTCTTGTTGTGTTTGTGTTTATTTTATATTCCACTACGTACTAACACTCTGATAGCAAGAACGAATGACAAAGATCTGCAAAAAGAAGTGAGTCAATATTCACCTCCCCCCTCCCTCTATCGACGCCACTGATCCCACACCTACATCTGGTTCAGCGCAGTTTTATACAAGATATTGACTAAGCTTCCTGTGCCAACAAAGATGCATTTAACTACGTAATTAGCAATACACGCAAGAATTACCAGTGCGTCATCATGAAGTGCCTCAACATCCTTCATATCCTCGAGGCCAAAGGAGATGACAGGCCCCTTGCATCTCTCCTGACTAGTCCCGACTGCATAGTTTTCCAACCTACACGTGTGAGACTTCCTGGCCCGATTGGAGTCTCCATCAGTCAGGCTCCTGAGATCATCCTGACGTGGCCCAATGGAGGTCCCCATGTTGGAGCCTTACCCTTCCCAAGGTCTGGTTTTGGAGAAGCAGATCGACGGGGTGAGGCGTCCTTGGATCTCCCCTCGGAAGGCGACCGAGTCCGCCTCCTAGATTCTCCCTCCTCCAATTGACCTCGCCTAGGAGATCAACTTCGGTGAGAGGACCTTCACCGATATCCCAAGTTGCTCCACATCTTGCATGACCTATCATTACGTTCTTCCTTCCCCTCTTGTTCAAGTGTAGCACTCTTCTGTAGAGTGTGTAGTACTGCCATGAAAGTCACAGTACTTTTGAGTTGTGATGGTACTTCAATGTCCACCATTTCCACCTGCTTATTCCTATTATCCCAGTGACTTTTGCCTGAGCGAAAATCTTTCACCCGAGTGGGAGCAGGTGACTCCTTTCTCTCTGATTGTACCGAGATTTGAACAGGTGTGCCGCCCGAATCCTTTCGACGGGCATGCTGTACTTCCTCCACATTGACATGTTTGACCGACTGCCCCAAGAGATCATCAAAGATGGTCAATAGTTTTTCAATGAGGGACCAAAAGAAGACCCCTTCGGCAAGCCCTTGCGTAAAGGCGCTCACAATAATTTCCGAAGTGGCACTTGCCACATCCTGAGCCACCCGATTGAACCGTTATATGTAGTTCTTCAACGACTCCTTGCTCTTCTGCTTCAGAGTGAAGAGGTTGAGTGTCGTCTTCTGATATCATCGATTGTGGGTGAAGTGATGCAAGAAGACCGCTTTAAACTCCAAAAAGGAGTTTATGGAATCAATTGGTAGTCTTTGGAACTATCGCTACGTTGCTCCTGACAAAGTGTTCAAGAACACCTGACACTTCACACCATCTGTATATTAGTGCAATAGAGCCGTGTTTTCAAACTTACAAACATGATCCTCGAGATCTATTTTCCCATCATATTCAACAATTCCTGAGCCTCGAAACTGCTTGGGCATGGGATCTTCCATAATATCCCGGACGAATGGCGAAAGTATATACTTCGAGAGAACCTTTACAAGTTCACTCTTTCCTTGCCCTTCTTCTCTGAGCAGAGTGCTGGAAGTGGTTGTCCGCACTTTCTCTAAGTCTCCAATGGAGTCCTGTCGGTGCCCCTGGGCCACATTCACGGGCACAGCTGGAGGTGGCATGGATCTCCGATTACGGACATATGACGTAGATGCCCATTAGGCGTCTGCTTGTA
Source organism: Boesenbergia rotunda (assembly GCA_024364735.1). Classification (NCBI taxonomy): domain Eukaryota; kingdom Viridiplantae; phylum Streptophyta; class Magnoliopsida; order Zingiberales; family Zingiberaceae; genus Boesenbergia; species Boesenbergia rotunda. The sequence continues at coordinate 66,416 of JAGFNQ010005100.1, forward strand.
GTGGGATTGCTCTTTGAGAGGTAGCTTGTTCGATTTAGTGTTGCTCTAGTGCCCCTCGCACGACATTAGCGATTAGACGATCTAGTTCTTCCCTTGTCAAAGTGATTGGCTGTCCTTCCGGTTCTACGATCGCAGTGTTCCTTCTGATACTTAGATAGTTTCTCACAGACACCGCTAAATTTGTTCCGGAAGTGAACGATGTGGACAACAAATCCTGGTGGTATGATCTTGGGTGACGACAAGGGGTGCCTAAGCCTAGGTGTCTGTGAGGTTAACACGAGTGTTAAAGGGACATATCGGAAGGAGTTTCGGCGGAGCTCTCTCCGACGCTCATGTCAGAAAACCCTTCAAAATAGGAAAAAAAGTCGAAAAGCAAGTTGTGTCCAGAATCTAGAGAATTTAGAGAGTGTTACCTAGGTGCCTTGGCACCTTATGTAGTCGTTGTCTCTCTCCTTCGAGCACTCAGACGTTATTGTAACCACCTCCCTTGTTTCCATTCATTACGGGTCGTAACTACCTGCCAGTTGTTATACGCACGGGAGGGGGTGTCGGTAACTGCTGCTGCGCATATTAAGTTTACTATTATCATTCTAGGTTATTCTCCCTTTTCGTCATTACTCAAACGTTATTGTAACCACCTCCCCTGTTTTCATGTGTTACGTGTCGTAACTGTCTGCCAGCTGTTATACGCAAGGAGGGTACTGGTAACTACTGCTATGCATATTAAGTTTACCACATCATTCTAGGTTGTTCTCCTTTTTCGTCATTAAGGCTCTGTTAGTACTCTAAAGGTGTTTAGGGACTTCTACCGTTATCATTCCAGGTTGTTCTCCCTTTTCATCATTAAGACTCTGCTAGTACTCCAAAGGTATTTAGGGATTTCATGAATGAGATTCCGAGTGATAGGCCAACCGAGACCTTGCACTCGACTGAGCTCTAAGACATTTTCCCAACTGAGATCTCCCACTAGGGGTGAACATCCCAAGTTGGGCTTGGATGTGTTGCCTGGGCCCGAGCACTCCTCTCCTTTGATGGCCTCGGACACTTCTCTCCCGAGTTGGACTCGGGCCCTTCCCTCCCGAGATGGACTCTGGCCCTTTTCTCCCGAGATAGTCTCAGGCACTTCTCTCCCGAGTTGGCCTCGGGTACTCCTCTCCTGAGATGGTCTCGGGCACTTCTCTCCCTGCCATTGTAGCCATGCCACGTGTCTACCTCTAGTTAATATCCCAATCAGATATCAATCTACCTAATTGCCCTCATTTTAAGTATAAAAACTTCAAAAAGAAATATATTTCCTTCTAAATTCAGCACGTTTAAACTAAAATTTAGTATATTTTTTATTAAATTGAGCATAACTATTTTTTTGCCTGACTACTCGATTCGTCAATCGATTCCGCCTAAGTCAATTGATCAGGCCAAAACAGAGTCATGCTCAATTTGATAGAAAATATACTAAATTCTCTTTAAATAACACTGAATTTAGAAGGAATTATACCTACTTCTAAACTTTGTACCTATAAAAATGAGGATTCTGTTCCCTCACGTTAAATTCATCTGACCGATTACCTTTCTGATTCCCAATCAATCAGAGCCGCTCAATCGACTACCCAATTACAAGCAATTCATCTAAGTCAATTGATTGATATGAGCTCCCAATCGATTGTCAGGCTGAAAAAGAGTTGTGCTTAATTTGATAGAAAATATATTAGATTCTCTTTAAATTGTAGTGAATTTAGGATAAATTATATCATATTTTATACATTTTGTACTTAAAAAAATGAGAATAATTAGGTAAATCAAAATGCATTAGAGAGGTAAAACAAACAAAAGTTTACATGTGGGGAGTGTGAATAAATTTTTTCTGACGAAGAAATTGAGGAGAAATTTTAATTTGCTATTAGGAAGCATGAATATACTATCTGAATGTAACAAATATGAAGAGTCCACCTCTCTTAAAAAATAAACATTTATTGTTGGACTTTGGATGGCTAGAGAGGGGGGGGTGAATATAGCCAGACACAAAACTCTTGTTCTTTTAAGTTTCTGCACTTAAGAGATTAGGCAGCAGAAGATAAAAGCAGGAACAGAAGTAACAAACAACAAAACAAAATAAAGGAAAGCAAACCGACACTAACAGGGATCGTTTACAAGGTTCGGGGATAACTTGCCCCTACTCCTTGGCGTGCCCATAAGGTGGGCGATCCCTTGATCGTCGGCAAATCAAGCCCCAGTGAACACTGGATAAACTGAAGCCTCCTTCTCGGTGGAGAAACCTCTCCACAAGCTGTCTCACAGATTGATACAAGTTAAGCTCACGAGACACTCGAGAAGAGAACCTCACAAGAATGTAGTAAAAACACTTAAGCACAAAGCAACAGAAAGCTCTCGACACAGCCCAGCCAAACTCCTCAAGTTTTTGTCTGTTCGCACCTACCAGCTCCTCTGCTTCCAGTTTTGTCTTAACCTTCCTCTCCTCGTCGCCAAGCTTCGCCAGCATCCACTGAGCACAGCCTGAACCCCTCTGACCTCTCTGAGCACTCAGTCCACTGAAGACCCTCTCCAGCTGAGCCTCCGTCAGTCGCCAGCCGTGCCTCAGAAGCCGTTGAAACCTGAGAAGAGAATGCGTACAAACCTGCTCAATGGAAAGTTTCCCATTGGCCCTCCTAGAGTGTTTGAATCATCCCTGTAAAGCCTGCACAGTTCAACAGAAGCATAGCAAATCATATCAAACATAATCAGCCATGTATCAGAGAATTGGCAGAGAAAACAGACGCGATCAGAGCGTCTGATAGTGAATTTGAATTAAAGTTCAGCTTCTGATCGGTCTGGGGACCGATCAGAGAGGACCCTGATCGGTCACCAGACCTATCCAGCAGTCTGCTGCACATACCTGATCGGTCCCTAGACCTATCCAGCAGTCTGCTGCACACACCTGATCGGTCCCCAGACCGATCAGGATGTGGCCTGATCGGTCACCAGACCGATCAGGGTGTGGCCTGATCGGTCTTGGGACTGATCAGGACACCTCTTGACCGATCAGGCTCCAGCCTGATTGGTCGTAGTGAGGAACTCGCGACATTTGATCGTTCACCAGAACGACCTGAATAGTATCCTTGATCGGTCACCAGACCAATCAGGAGCCGATCAGTAGGCTTCCAATCTCACTGTATGCTCCCTGATCGGTCACCAGACCGATCATACATAGCTGGATCAGTCACCAGACCGATCCACGAGGGAACTTCGTGCCAACTTCCCTGATCGTTCACCAGACCGATCCAGAGACTCCCAAAACCACCCTAAGTCAAGAGAACAAGCTCCCAGCCTTTTCTGACTCGTGCTCAGTCCCCCGGACCAAGACTCCGTGCCCAGTCTCACTCACTGAGACTTCCATCACCTAACCCTCCAAGTTAGGAATTTTCACACCTAGCCCTCCAAGCTAGGATTTTTCTACACCTAACCCTCCAAGTTAGGAATTTTCACACCTAGCCCTCCAAGCTAGGACTTTTCACACCTAGCCCTCCAAGCTAGGACTTTTTCCCACCTAACCCTCCAAGTTAGGATTTTTCACACCTAGCCCTCCAAGCTAGGACTTTTCACACCTAGCCCTCCAAGCTAGGACTTTTCACACCTAGCCCTCCAAGCTAGGACTTTTTCACACCTAACCATCCAAGTTAGGACTTTTCACACCTAGCCCTCCAAGCTAGGACTTTTCACATGCCAGCGTGCGATCTCCCAATCCACCTGAACTTAATCCAAATTCAACCAAACTTGAATCAAACTTAAATCTGTGTCAAACACCAAAATAACAATCAGGGTCAGACTGCATCAACAATCTCCCCCTTTTGTTGTTTGACAACCCGATTTAAGTTTAGGCATTAATGATCAATTGAAGGTAGTTCAATTATCGTAAGGGAATCAAAATTCTCCCCCTACAATAACCCTAAACTTAATCAACCATTCTCTCCCCCTTTGTCAAACATCGAAAAGGGTATGGTTATTAAGTTTAAACATACCTCCCCCTCAAACACGGGTCTCTCCCCAAACCCAAAATAATCAAACGTAAATTTTTGAATTGCATATGAAAGGCATATACCATAAATGTATCATGGCAATAATGTATATGCATCATACGACAATAAGTGTGAATTGCACATGAAAACATATACAGAAATATATCATGGTCAAACATGTATATGTTTCATATGACAAGTAAGGAATGCAGCTGTATCGGACACATAATCCTTATTGGTCTCCGTGACCAATCAGGTTCGTTGATTATTTGATACAGAAATATTTCTTGTTAGTCTGAGGAGCGATCAGATTTCAGAAAAATTTCTGAAACTCTGATACGTTCCTGATCAGACTGCATTAACAATTGACATTCCACAACAGGGATGTAGACTCTATTGATATTCGTCATTTCAGAAAAATTTCCGAAACACGACATTAAGAACAAGAGTCATGACTCAGCAAACCCTTTCTTATGAATTTGAATATTCCAACATAGGTTTGTATCAAATCAATATTAGGTTTTGTTCCAAGTATGGTGAGTATGTTCCAATCGTAATCGGTTTGTATCAGATTTGTGTGTATCAGTATGATCAGTAAACTGATACAATTTGATGAGAGGAGATTGGACTGAGGAGTTTTGACCCAATTAGGGAATTCCTTGATCTGATCGGTCACCAGACCGATCAGGGTGAGTCCTGATCGGTTGGTGGACCGATCAGGTGTGATACAGAAAGTTTGTTTACAATCCGTTCAGATTCCAGAAAATTCAGAATCGAGTTTGTTCAATTCTCAACCACTCCTAAACCCTAATTTAATTGGTTTTAATTTATTTGATCCTAAGAAGGGTTTCCCTTAACCAAAAATGTATTTTTCCAAGTCATCAAAGAAAATCATTTCCTTGCGATTTAAACATCTTAAAAAAAACAAACTTGTATCCATTTAGTATCAGGCATATGGAAGATATCAGGTTTGCTACCAGTCATATGGGAAAATAAACAAGTTATAGATAGAAGCTTAGTTTGATACAAAGAAAGCATTAACCCAAAGAACTTAAGTAGTGAATGTTAAAGCTCATGTTCTTTGTTTGGTGATGCCTTATTAGTACAAACTATGTGTTAATCCTCGTTCCTTAGCATGCATTCATACAATAAAATCATGGCACACTCAGCTAGGTTCAACTCCAAAAATATTTAGAATCAATATATGATCAAACAAGTCATGGACCTTGAATACTAAATTTTGAACCATCATAGACTAAGTTAACATGATGTTCTTAACCAAAGTTGTAAAACACATACAAGAAAATTTTGGCTTGCTTGAATCAAATTAGCATCAATATATGATTAAATTTCAAAACATGCTTGTATCAAGTGAGTATCAAAATATGATCAAATATCTAAATTTGATCAGTTTAATGTATGTCTATAACATGTTTGCTCCAACTAGGTTCATAAAAAAAACTTAAGCCTTAGATATATCATAAGTTATTGCAAAAATCAACTGTAGTTTTGATATTTTGGCTAACTTCTAGATTCACAGTGAACTATAAATTGCAGCAAGAAGACTAACCATTCTAGGCAATCCATAGTAGGAGCAAGTCATGTGTCAACCTAAACCATTCATGCAATATATATTTTTTTTCAAACCTTGTTGATTTATTTTGAAACTAGTATAACCTTGTGCATTGATATACTATCATATTGTTGCATAATAGATTTTCTTACTGCTCACAAATATCAATGAAGACAACCCAAAATTCATGTATCTACATTGTGTAGGAAATTCAAGTTCTCAATTGATTTAAATCTAATCACCTACATATGAGAGGGAAAATCCATTTCTCACGGGTAGTGTATTATCATCCATCAAATGGGAAAATATTAGGCACACTCCTAACTAGGAATGGCCATGTGTTTGGAGCATCAAATATCAACCACCCATGTTAATAGATGCTCCCCTTCAATCAATGCTTATACAATTCTAAATATAGAGGTTTTAGGTACCCAAATTTTAGGACCTAATGCATCAACAATGAGGGACTTTGGCACCCATGCCTTAGTCAATTTCTTTCTAGCTTTTTGAACCCTAGACTTATTTGATGATCCAAAATGTGTTCTTGACATTAATGATACAAAGCTCAGTTCTTTTGGTCGGTAACCTATACCGACCTTATTGTAAACCGCCCTTTGGGAGTTAAGAACCATATCTAGGGTTTTTGAGCCAATTGAGAATTTCTCAAGAGTAGTCTTAAGATTTTCAATTTCACTCCTCAAAGTCTTATTTTCATTTTCAAGGGACTCATCATGCATAACATCAATTACCTCATCCTTAGAGGTTTTTAATTTTTCTACTTCTAATTTCAAAGATTTAACTTTGGCCTTAGATTTCTTTAGCATGTTTGTCAAGCAAGCTATTGTTCTATAGCATTTATCCAATTCCGGAGAGATTACCTCTTCATCATCCGAAGATGATGAAGGCGCGGTTGAGGAGCTACTAGCTTCGTCTTCACTCTCCTTGGTTGCCTCTTCTAAGGCCACTAAAGCCACGTGACAGTGGGTCTTCTCCTCCTCCTTGTCCTTCTTCTTTTTCGGTCACCTGCCACAAAAGCAAACCCTTTCTCCTTCGGGCTTTGGTTAGAGATCTCATGTAGTTCCATTTCACAAAATAAGTCCTCTAACTTAACAAAAGATAAGTCCTTGGAAACCTTGTAAGCATCCACCATGGATGACCACAAGGTGTTCCTAGGAAAAGCTTTGAGAACATACCGTATAAGATCTCGGTTCTCAACCTTCTCATTGATGGAGTGTAGACCATTGAGGATCCCTTTGAATCTTTCATAGAGCTCACTTACCTTTTCATTTTCTCCCATGGTCAGATTTTGATGTTGGCTGAGAAGGAGGTCCTTCTTGGCTTTCCGGGTTTCATGAGTGTCTTCATGGAGCTCAATGAGCTTGCTCCATAGGTCTTTAGCATTTGTGAATGGACCAACTTTGATTAGTTGGTCCTTGGTCATCCCACATTGCAAAGTAACCACCGCCTTCACATCGGCTTCTCCTTTGCGAGTTTGCTCAGCCGACCAACATGAGAACTCTAGATCTTTTCCCTCATCATCCTTTAGAGGGGAAAAACCCTCCTTGACAGCAAACCATGTATTGATATTCATCTTGAGATAATACTCCATTTTTGACTTCCAATATTGGAAATCAGTGTCGTCGAAGAATGGAGGTTGGCTGGTGCTAAACCCTTCTCTCAAAGCCATCGTTGTTGTAAGCTCTCAGATGTTAAGCCGCTTGAACAGAGCCCCAAGCTCTGATACCACTTGTTGGACCTTGGATGGCTAGAGAGGAGGGGTGAATATAGCCAGACACAAAACTCTTGTTCTTTTAAGTTTCTGCACTTAAGAGATTAGGCAGCGGAAGACAAAAGCAGGAACAGAAGTAACAAACAACAAAACAAAACAAAGGAAAGCAAACCGACGCTAACAGGGATCGTTTACAAGGTTCAGTGATAACTTGCCCCTACTCCTTGGCGTGCCCGTAAGGTGGGCGATCCCTTGATCGTCGGCAGATCAAACCCCGGTGAACACCGGATAAACTAAAGCCTCCTTCTCGATGGAGAAACCTCTCCACAAGCTGTCTCACAGATTGATACAAGTTAAGCTCACGAGACACTCAAGAGAACCTCACAAGAATGTAGTAAGAACACTTAAGCACAAAGCAATAGAGAGCTCTCGACACAGCCCAGCCAAACTCCTCAAGTTTCTATCTATTCGCACCTACCCGTTCCTCTGCTTCCAGCTTTGTCTTAAGCTTTCTCTCCTCGTCGCCAAGCTTCGCCAGCATCCACTGAGCAAGCCTGAACCCCTCTGACCTCTCTGAGCACTCAGTCCACTGAAGACCCTCTCCAGTGAGCCTCCATCAATCGCCAGCCGTGCCTCAGAAGCCGTTGAAACCTGAGAAGAGAATGCGTACAAACCTGCTCAATGGAAAGTCTCCCATTGACCCTCCTTGAGTGTTTGAATCATCCCTGTAAAGCTTGCACACTTCAACAGAAGCTTAGCAAATCATATCAAACATAATCAGCAATGTTTCAGAGAATCGGCAGAGAAAACAGACGCGATCAGAGCGTCTGACAGTGAATTTGAATTAAAGTTCAGCTTCTGATCGGTCCCCAGACCGATCAGAGAGGACCCTGATCGGTCACCAGACATATCCAGCAATCTGTTGCACACACCTGATCGGTCCCCAGACCTATCCAGCAGTCTGCTGCACACACCTGATCGGTCCCCAGACCGATTAGGATGTGGCCTGATCGGTCATCAGACCGATCAGGGTGTAGCCTGATCGGTCTCCAGACCAATCAGGGTGTGGCCTGATCGGTCTGGGGACCGATCAGGACACCTCCTGACCGATCAGGCTCCAGCCTGATTGGTCGTAGTGAGGAGCTCGCGACATTTGATCGTTCACCAGAACGACCTAAATAGAATCCTTGATCGGTCACCAGACCGATCAGTAGCCGATCAGTAGGCTTCCAATCTCACGTATGCTCCCTGATCGGTGTCACCAAACCGATCAGACATAGCTGGATCAGTCACCAGACCGATCCACGAGGGAACTTCGTGCCAACTTCCCTGATCGGTCACCAGACCGATCCAGAGACTCCCAAAACCACCCTAAGTCAAGAGAACAAGCTCCCAGGCTTCTCTGACTCGTGCTCAGTCCCCCGGACCAAGACTCCGTGCCCAGTCTCACTCACTGGGACTTCCATCACCTAACCCTTCGAGTTAGGAATTTTCACACCTAGCCCTCCAAGCTAGGACTTTTCCACACCTAATCCTCCAGGTTAGGAATTTTCACACCTAGCCCTCCAAGCTAGGACTTTTCACACCTAGCCCTCCAAGCTAGGACTTTTCACACCTAACCCTCCAAGCTAGGACTTTTTCCCACCTAACCCTCCAAGTTAGGACTTTTCACACCTAGCCCTCCAAGCTAGGACTTTTCACACCTAGCCCTCCAAGCTAGGACTTTTTCACACCTAACCCTCCAAGTTAGGACTTTTCACACCTAGCCCTCCAAGCTAGGACTTTTCACATGCCAACGTGCGATCTCCCGATCCACCTGGACTTAATCCGAATTCAACCAAACTTGAATCAAACTTAAATCCGTGTCAAACACCAAAACAACAATCAGGGTCAGACTGCATCAACATTTATAGCATAATTTCTTTTTTTTAAAACAATATAAATTATAGTAAGAACTATGAAAACTAAAGAGAATAAAATATACACATATACATAAATAATAATTCATCAAATATTTTAATTATAACTCAAAAAAATCATAAATATAAAAATGAATTATACATATATTCTATAAGAAACAATAAAATAATTTTAAAAATTATGATTAATTTGTTCTATGTTTTTTTTTAATCTAAGTTCCGATAACTTTATAGAATCACACCTCCCACATTCTCAAGTCAATTAAGCAATCTCAATGGTACATAATTTACGAATTCATATTGAAATTAATGAGAAAAACTTATATATATATATATATATGGTCAAATTAATTAATAAGTTTTAAAACTATCAAAAATAAAATACACATGCAATAGCCAAATGGAACATATTAAAAAGATCCTAATTTAATTTCATAACACTTATTAAGTTTGAACCCGTTATACAAGAAAAAAAAAAGTCAGAGTATCTCCCATGCAAGCTTTTTAAAAGCTTTATAAAATCAATAAAAAAATCAGTAAAAAGGTTTAAATGAGTGTGGAGATGAGGTTTGAGTTTTTTTAAGAACATATTTGATTTTTCAAATTTTTTTCTTTTGGAGGTAGAGTCAATGATTAATTATACTATTTTTGTTACATGTTTGATCCTTTTAAAATAATTAAAAAATAATTTTTTTCTCTTTCATGTTTGACCCTTTTAAAATATAGAAATAACTATAATTAAATTAAAATTCATAAGCTAATTAAATATTAAATGAAATTATAAATTAAATAAAATAAAAATCATAAGTTAATTAATTTATTAGAAAAAATTATAAATAAATTAAATTGAATATCATAATTAATTAAAATGTTAAATAAAAAATATATAGAGATATTGAATAAAAAATAACAAATAAAAATATGTGATTTGTAATGAAGATTTTTTTATCATGGAAAAAATAATAGGTTTCATATTTTTAATATAACATTGATGTGACATATTAAAAATTATAAAAAAAACTTATTGAGAGGTTTAACCGTTGGAAATGCCCTCAGATAGAGTATAATGACATTTCCAATGTAAAGTTTATGAGAAATTTGTAAAATCAAAAAAGTTGAATAAAAAACCTTAAACCATTATAGAGGTCAGATTTGAGATTAATTGTAATTTAAGAACAGTAGTGAAAACTCAAATCTACTCTTTTTTTTGTCTCGAAAGTAATGTGATATGCATCAAGCCATACAATTGTAGGTTATGAATTGGATCACAAAAAAGCTCATTTAAAGCTCTAACATAGTGGAATCATGAAAAAAGCTCATTTAGAATTCTAACCAACATCACCACATATACAGTTATTACCACATCCCGGTGCTTCTGCATTATAATTTTTTTTTTACCACCAAAGTTGAAACACCATTATAATTTTTTTTCAACTTTTTTTAAACATATGATTAAAAAGGAACCTAAAAATTTATTTAGATTATCTATATGATTGGATAATTAATTAGGTTATCTAGAATTAAAAAATATAAAATTAATTTTTAACTTATAATTAATCTAAATTATTTTTTTAGGATCTTCTAACTGGTTGGGCATGAGGCTTAGGCCTCCCTCAGGTCTGGTTTTTGATCAACATTAGCTAAACATTAGGTTCTAGCAATATTAATCCTTAATTATCCCAATCACATTGACTTAAATGTTCATACTTTTTTGTTCAACTAAATTTATCAAAATGCCTCTTGCACCCTACAGAACCTTGTCTACTTTTGTAGCAGAAGCTCACCTTAGTAGTCTCTCTAGAGCAGTCTCATACATTTTGAAAAAAAAGTAAATCACGAGAGATATTTTGTCCTAATGTATGAATTATTGTATGGGAGAAATCAGATATCCAACTAGATATTTTATACCTATTGAAAATTAATCTTAGCCCTATTATAACAAACACTCATGCAGGTATCAACTGCACATACACATGGGGCAACCTTGTCTACTGTCTTCAAAAAAAGATCACACTTTTGCTTTGCGGTAGGATCATCAAATTAGATGTCAAGCAGTGTCTACCAAATACAAAAGAATTAGACCTTAAAGATGTAAGGAATGAGTGATTCTCACATTATAAAGCAAGAACCTTTTTTTTTTGTTCACAAAGCCTTATACAACATACATTAATTGGAGCTGGAAGCTGAGCAATGATTTAGAAGAATAATTTTCAAAGAATTATATCGTTTCGACTAATTTAACACTGATTCATATTTATTACACCATTCAGAAAACTTAGTACATAATTATTTCATCAGTGCTATTGTTCATCAGAGTATACTGCATGATTGCATCAAATATGATCAATGCCTTTAATTTGTTTTCAGTATTTATAATAATACTCTTTTTATTTCTCTAAAATATTTCGACCATACGCTTAGAGAGAGGAACATATAAAGATCATTTATGTTTAGCCCAAAAAAATGATCTAAAAAACACATAAACCAGCTGAAGCATCAATGTATTTTTCAGAAGCTTAATTAATTAGATCGTTTCATCAACATGAAGTATATATTTACTAAAGATTAATTAGGGACTTGCATACCTTTCAACAATGTGCACTACAAGACCATCAGATGCCCTAGTCATCAGGCCTGGAAGGTTTTTTGTTTTCCCTCAAGCAGAAATGATATATTCATAGTGCATGAACACAAAGACTAGTATATATATATACTAGCAAGCAGATTAAGAGGAAATATTGAAGTATATATGTATAAAGCCAAAACTTGTTCTTCATTCAAACAGTGTCATATATATTTGTATAGCTTCAAGGTTCATTAAGTTCATGTAGTACTGGAGTAATGCAATGTATTCTTAAATAACTTATTCGAGTAGAATATATATTTAATTAGTTTTTCTAATTAAATTAATTAATGTTCAGCATCTAAATTGCTCATGAGGATGATGCATACATATTGTGTATCATCGATCGTCTCCTGTTCTTCTTCTTCACAAGTCAAGGTCCAATGTCAAGTGGTGTTCTTCGTGCGCCAACGGCGACGAGGAGGCTTGCAAGGGCTCGTCGAGGAACGGGATGAATCGCTGCGAAAAAGTCGACAACGTCCGCGGTGCGGTAGTAGTACTGCTAGTCGCTGATAGATCGCCGAGGAATTGGCCGGCCGCAGCGTTGCAGGCGCCATCAGATTCGGCGCAGCAGTCGAGGTTGACTCCGAACAGCCTCACGCGCTTCGCCGCCGCCGCCTGGTTCCGAGCCAGCGGAAGGGAATTGAGAACTACCGATGGGTCCCCGAGCTGCGGTTGCGGTGTCCGTGGCCGACCGCCTCCAACCATCGAAGACCCGATAAAGAGAAAATGACGGGGCGAGGTCGGGTATCCGTACGGCGACACCTGGCGGTGGTGGTGGTGAGCAGATGCTGCCGGAGGGACGAAGAATCGGGCGCCGTCGCCCCAGACTGCAAGTGGCGCCTGCCTCGTTGCCGATGAAGTCACCCTCGCGAAGGAGGGCAGAAGGCGGGGGATCCGGTCGTGGTGCTGGTTTTCGGGACGGCGGCGGCGGCGCCAGTCGATGTAGAGGTTTCCCCTGGCTCCAGGGTCGTCTCCGATGCCGCAGCCGAAGGAGACGACGTCCCCGGCGTCGAGACACTTCTCCTTCACGAAGCGGCTCCAGCCCTTGGTCATCACGTAGCTCTGGCTGCTGTTCCAGTAGGAGTAGCGGAAGCTCCACGACTTCCCCGTCCGGTCATCGAAGCTCAGCAGCATCCCTTTCTCGTTGCTCGACGGATTCAACGGGAAGTACTTCTCCGCGTGCTGCTTCGGGATCACCAGCCTGTTCAGCTTCCCCACGTCGCTCGGCGTCACCACCTTGTCGAACATGTGCTCCTTATTCTCCAAGAAGAAGCTATTAGCGCTCTCTTGATCAGCCCGTCCTGCTACGCCGGCGGTTGTCCGACCGACCTGCCATCGGAGCGGCGCAGAAGAGGAGGAAGCATATGGTTGTAAACTATTAGTAACCAAGGAAGGATCATGCTTCGACTCCTGATCATCGTTGATCATGTAAAAGTCATCTGATCTCGCTCTCGAATCGAATTCCATCGACAATTGAGATCACTAATTGTGATGCTCTTGCTGTTGACTAGTGACTATAATTCATCTGCCATGTGAATTGTATTTCTGTACAATCTACATATGATCAGGAAAGGAATTGCATACGAAAAGGGGGCGAGGAAACTAAATTGATACCTTGAGCTTTGACTTCTGAGGGACAGGTAGAAATTAGTTGTAGCTGGGAAAGAGAGAACCTTGAAAACATATATACGGTCTGCTTGGCTCTGTTTCTGCTTCCTTCCTAGCTTTCCTCTACCAATCCATGAAGCTTCCCATAAGAAGGGTGTATCATTGTTGCCTCACTGTAAACCAAACAGGAATAATAAAGATGGACAATGGAGAAAGAGAGAGAGAGAGACAGAGAGGAAAGTAAGAGAGTAATAATAGTAGATTCGATCGTTCTTTACAAGAGGGGGGAGTGAAGGGATATGAGCCCATGGGTTTTCTGGTTGCATTCATGTGAGCTTGTCCTTTTCATCTCAGCAAGTGTTCAGATACATGAGTTGTGCTCAACCCCTAAGGCAGGCAAGTTCCTCTGTAGATATCTAGATCCTTCCCTTGATATGTCAAGGTTTTCACACATCATTTCTCTTACTTACTTTGATCATTAAAGATGTAAGTGTAATTAATTAAGCCAGTAAGTGATGAGCTACAAACGATTTAGTACAGGCAGGGAGGAGGATGAGGTTGGAATTAGGGTTTGACAAAGGAATGAGTTGACTTTCAGTTTTGGACGAGTGGACAATGGAGGATTTCTCTTTCTTCTAACCACCTGACTCCGATCCTTCCTTGCCTCCCCAAATCCATGGGGGAGCTAGGGAAAGAATCCTAAGGCCAGAATGTTTTTTTTTGGGTATTTTGGAAGATTAAAGAAATATTAACTAATGGCCTACACGACTTAGAGTTTGTTATGATCCAGACATAATAAAATAAGTAAATTTCACTGTATATATAATTTGGTGATCATCCATCATTTCATTCATTATAACACATTCTTCGAGCTAAAAACTTTCCATTGGTGCAGATAAGAACAATAATTTTTTGAGGGGACCTCTCTCATCTCTCTGTCTCTTTCTATATAGCTAAAAACTCCAATACACTATATGAATTCTATTACTAGTTAGGACCACAGTACTCCTTAGTGATTCTCTGATGAACTTTAGTTTCTTCATCTCTTCCAGTGCTCCTTCTGGTAGAACTCCACTCATCTCCTGGCATGGTCTCATGCAACCCCTTTAATTTTGTCCAAACATAGAGGTAGATAATTTTCCTTCTAATTCACTTATGAAAAAATCTGGAACACAAGTTTATTATATATATATATATGCGCATTTAAATTATCTTACTCTTCTCATTGCTCTTTAGGTCTGTCCTGTAGCGTAGCTCACTGCAAACCCTTTTGCATGCAATGCTCAAGGATCAGGATTCACACATCTTCCAGGTTTAAAGCCTACACTCCCACAGCAAGCCACTCGAGATATACAGAGATAGGCATATTCAAAAACAGTAAGCCGATCAGTCGTCTCAGAGCTGCCTGCCTGACCATGTCCCCTGTATGCCATGCACCACACCACCACCTTCATCATCAATATCGTCTGCCATTTTTGTCCCCCTGCATATGCATGAATACGTAATGCCCCAAGACTCATCAGTGGGCACAACTGCAGACACAGTCACGGCGATCGACATGTCTAAACCCCAACTAACTAATTAATCGACTGATATGCATATCGATGGTCCCATGCAAAACCTTAGTCGTGTTTGTATATGTTCTTACATAGGCTGAGAGAGACAAGTCAGGAGTTCCACTCGATCGTTCCTCCTCGAGTTAGGCCCTATCTTTGATTACAATCAGTACAGATGCAATTAATGTACATGCTTTGGTTGTCGAGGCAGAGCAAGAGGAATAAGTGGGTTTAGTTTGATTGTGTGAAGCCCACAGCGGCATGGCATGTGACAGGTCGCTCTCAGCTCATGCGTACATGAGGTGGGCCGGGGTTTGCAATGCCTAGCGGGCAGGCGGGCGAGGCGAGGCCGGAGGAGAGGATAGAGGAGCTAGTAGGCATCCATGAGGGCAAGGACATTTCCTTGTGGAGAGGGCATGAGACGAAGAAGCAGATGGGGAAGACAAATGTTCAGGCCCTCCCTACAGTTTGAGTACTAGGAATGGACCACTTTGGAGGTGATGAAAAGTTCATCAATGATATGCTTGTGATCTAGTGATCAGTGGACTCGATTTGTGAATATATATCTATATAATATATAATTAGGCATCTCATCTTTGGAATGATAATGAATTCCATATTTGTTTCTAAGAAATAAAATAGATATAAATCATATCTGATCAATACTAAGTGTAAAATTAGCGCCCCGCCAATTCGTCTTAGGGTCAACACGGAAGAGATAAATCACAGGGACTATTAAACAGACAATAACCGGTGCATGAGAGTTATCTGATCAATTCTAGCTCAAAGCTTTGACCAACACTAATTGAAACGACGTCGGACTGCTCGATCAATCCAATCTAGTCTGACCAACAACCAATTGGCCGATTCGAAGAAACTAGATTGATTTAATTTATTGTCTAGCTGACCTATCTAGCCTATCAACTGTGTGTCTAGTTCAAATCAACAGACTCAATTAACCAAGTAGCTCATGTAGCTTGACTAGTCCAAAGTCATGACTACATGGCTCGCCCGACGTCCTATGTGGCTTGTTTAGCCAATGCATTAGACTATTTTTAGTCCAATTGATTTTATAAAACAAATTATTAAAATTAAATTAATATTGTATTAATTATCATATTAATAGAGTGTGTACACTTTTGTTATCAAAAAATAGATATAGATAATTAATGAAAACAATAAAAAAAACTTGTATATACAATTAAGAATAATCACACGCAAATTTTCTTGTTTTGTTTGCATAAACAACAAAATCATTAACATGATTAAAAAACTCGTAGTTTACAAATGCATGAGACAAAAAATAATTGAAGGGACTGCAGGAGGCCATGACAGGAGATGAGCAGAGTACTACCGGAAGTAAGAAGGGAGAGGAGACAAATGGAGGGGGTCATGCTGCATCACTAGCACTACTGATGAGGTGGAAGAAAAATCATTTAATTAATGGCCATTATTTTTTATTAACCTCTTAATGATGCCATGATTACGAAATTCAGTATCTTAATTAGAGAGAATAGGATGAGAAAGAAGAGAGAGAGAGAGAGAGAGAGAGAGAGGGAGAGAGGGGTCCCCCATCAAACAGATAGCCTTTTATCTCCACGGCCATTGCCCCCACAAAATTATTGAAGCATGTGTCACTGCAAGCTAGGGCGACCCAACGCAAATAATCCAGCTCCATTGGGAGACTGCATGGGGAGCTCCCAAGTGGCACAACCTGTGAGGTACACTGATCCATGGATGAATATATCATTGAGGTTCCTCCATGGTGTCGATGACAGACCAGGCACATGAAGCTGCTAGCTGAACCAACATTAGCTAGCTTGCTAGCTACTGCATCATGCATGCATGGTGCATGCTTCCGAGTGTGCCAACTGCCAAGGCTCCACTCACAGCTCTAGGATCGAGAGTACTCTCACATGTTTACATACGTACACTGCTAATCTAGCTAGGGCTGACTAGCCTCCTCCTTCCCAAGTACCCTCATTCACCATTAATGGTCCACACTCTCACTACGTACCCTCCTCTCTCTCCTTCCCAACCCTTGGCCATGTACTCTAGCCAAATTGAGCATACGAGCTTGTTGGCTAAGGGAAGTTGATCGAGCTAGGAGAGGTTTGGAGAAGAAGGTTAATTGTGGGTGTTATTTAATGATATATAGGGCTAGAGAACTAACTGTACATGCTACTGCTAGTAGCTAGCTACATGCATGAGATTGCCATTTGGGTTGGGACAAAACTCTGCTGTCTTCATTAAAGATTCAGTTACTCTCTTCCTCGCTGACCCTGTCTGGGCTTCCTCCGGCTCTCTGGGGCAGTCCATGTACATTAATACGTAAACATCATGATGGTCGATGTTGGGATCTTCCAGCCTTACTTTAATTTTCTGTGGATAGATCGATCATCTTTCTTATCTGTATATCCATCAAAATCTTCCCTTTTTTAGTGATTTCGTATATAAAATCCACTTTTATTTATTGTGTCCTAATCATTAAATTAATCCTCCAAAATCCATGCTGATCGAGTCAGGTTTGCAGTTTTACAAAAGAGCATGTTGGCCGGCCTTAGGAATCTTTCCATCCCCCATGGATTTTGGGAGACAAGGAAGGATCGGAGTCAGATCGCTAGGAGAAAGAGAAATCCTCCATTGTCTAGCTCATTCTTCCAATCTCTTCGCCTCCACTGTTGGACTTTAATATTGGCGACCGGCCAAAGCTGCAGTACAACAAAAGTTTTGACCCCTAGAGTCAACTCATTCCTTCGTCAACCCCTATTGATCAAAGAGAGTAAAACAAATGATTCAAGAGATGGCATTGAGCACTTGCTCATTAAAAAAAAAAACTTAAATATGATGTGTGAACACCTTGACGTATCAAGGGAAGGATCTAGGATATCTAGAGAGGAACTGGCCTGTCTTAGGGGCGGAGCACAACTCATGTATCTGAACACTTGCTGAGATGAAAAGGACAAGCTCACATGAATGCAACCAGAAAACTCATGGGCTCATATCCCTACACTCCCCTCTTATAAAGAACGATCGAACCTACTATTATTACTCTCTTACTTTCCTCTCTGTCTCTCTCTCTTTCTCCATTGTCCATCTTTATTATTCCTGTTTGGTTTACAGTGAGGCAACAATAATGCACCCTTCTTAGGGAGGCTTCGTGGATTGGTAGAGGAAAGCTAGGAAGGAAGCAGAAACAAATTAAAGCCAAGCAGACCGTATATGTGTTTTCATGATTCTCTCTTTCCCAGCTACAACTAATTTCTACATCTCCTTAAGAAATCTAGTCAAAGCTCAAGGTACCAATTTAATTTCCTCGCCCCCTTTTCGTATGCAATTCATTTCCTGATCGTATGTTGATTGTACAGAAACATAATTCACATGGCAGATGAATTATAGTTACTAGTCAAACAGCAAGAGCATCAGAATTAGTGATCTCAATTGTCGATGGAGTTCAATTCGAGAGCGAGATCAGATGGCTTTTACATGATCAACGATGATCAGGAGTCGAAGCATGATCCTTCCTTGGTTACTAATAGTTTACAACCATATGCTTCCTCCTCTTCTGCGCCGCTCCGATGGCAGGTCGGTCGGACAACCGGCGGCGTTGCAGGACGGGCTGATCAAGAGAGCGCTAATAGCTTCTTCTTGGAGAATAAGGAGCACATGTTCGACAAGGTGGTGACGCCGAGCGACGTGGGGAAGCTGAACAGGCTGGTGATCCCGAAGCAGCACGCGGAGAAGTACTTCCCGTTGAATCCGGCAAGCAACGAGAAAGGGATGCTGCTGAACTTCGATGACCGGACGGGGAAGTCGTGGCGCTTCCGCTACTCCTACTGGAACAGCAGCCAGAGCTACGTGATGACCAAGGGCTGGAGCCGCTTCGTGAAGGAGAAGCGCCTCGACGCCGGGGACGTTGTCTCCTTCGGCCGCGGCGTCGGAGACGACCCTGGCGACAGGGGAAACCTCTACATCGACTGGCGGCGCCGCACGGAAAACCAGCACCGCGACGGCCGGATCCCAAGCCTTCCGCCCTCTTTCGTGGGGGTGACGTCATTGGCAGCGAGGTCGCCGCTGACACCCTGGGGCGGTGGCTCCCGGTTCTTCGTCCCTCCGGCGGCAGCTTCTTACGACCACCACAACCGGGCGTCGCCGTACGGATACCAGACCTCTCCCGGCCATTTCCTCTTTTTCGGGTCTCCGATGGCTGCCGGCGATCCGCCACGGACACCGCAACCGCAGCTCGGGGACCCATCGGTGGTTCTCAATTCCCTTCCGCAGGGTCGCCACCAGGCGGCGGCGGCAAAGCGCGTGAGGCTGTTCGGAGTCAACCTCGACTGCTGCGCCGAATCTGATGGCGCCTACAACGCTGCGGCCGGCCTATTCCTCGGCGATCTATCAGCGACTAGCAGTACTACTACCGCACCGCGGACGTTGTCGACTTTTACGCAGCGATTCATCCCGTTCCTCGAGGAGCCCTCGCAAGCCTCCTCGTCGCCGTTGGCGCACGAAGAACACCACTTGACATTGGACCTTGACTTGTGAAGAAGAAGAAGAAGAACAGGAGACGATCGATGAGAAGACAACTTACTTATACACAATATGTATGCATCATCCTCATGAGCAATTCAGATGCTGAACATTAATTAATTTAGAAAAGCTAATTAAATATATATTCTATTCGAATAAATTATTTAATAATACATTGCAGTACTCCAGCACTAGCAAGGAATTAATGAATCCAAAGAAGATTCATAGAGAGATGACAGAAGAAGAAGAAGGACCATTTCAAAATCCCTCCCCTTATTCCTTCATCATGAACAACATTTCACCATGCTTTCTTTTAATGTTATTATACTGCTGAAGATAACTGAACCTAATATTTATGAACCTTGAAGCTATACAAATTAACATATGTATATATATATGACACTGTTTGTTTATGAACCTAGCTAGTTTCTTTCCACGAATCATGCTTTTGAATAACAAGTTCTTGCTTTATACATATATACTTCAATATATTTTCTCTTAATCTGCTTGTTATATATTATATATACCAGTACTCTTTGTGTTCATGCACTATGAATATCTCATTTCTGCTAGAGGGATAACAAAAAACCTTCAGGTCTGATGATATAATGGCATCTGATGGTCTTGAGATTGCTGCAATGATCTAAGCTTTTGAATATATATATATATATATATACACACACACTTCAGCAGTGTTAGTGTTATGAAGTTTGGCATCTTTGCAGAACTGAATCTTTATATGTTCCTCTCTCTAATTAAGCATATGACAACAAAGCTGAAAAGTCGACCTTCTATTTAGTTTTAGTTATCACAATCTCAACTGCATGCTTGAAATATTTTAGAGAAATAAATTGAGGATTATTTACTTAGTAACTATAGCTAGTTGATTATATATATATATATATATATATATATATATATATATACTGCAAACAAAGGCATTGATAGTACGTTGATGCAATCATGGAGTATATACTCTGATAAACAACTAATGGTAATATGCAGCTATCAATTCGTATTACGAGTTTAAAATGAGTGGATCATTATGAATTTTTGAAACTGGAAATCACTTTCATATTTATGCTGCTAGTTCTTAATGAAAAGAATTCAAGTACAGGATGTGATGTAGTGTAAATATACACTAATTATATATATATACTGTGCTGTCATTAATAACCACTGTTGCTTTCTTTTTCTCTTCTTTTTTTTTCTTCAAAGCCTTCAGGTTCCTGATTGTTCTTATGAATTAAAGAATTATTCTTTATGCTTCAGGCTTTGTAATTAATATATATGAGATGAAGATTGCTCGAGCTCTTAAGCTGATTGAGTACTAATCACAATCATCCCAAATGCCTATCTAGCTAATTACACAGTTCTATTCAGTACTCCACTGATGACTGCCCGGGCAGATCACTAGGAATGCATAGCTCTGATGAGCAAGCTTGTCTTCATCTCCAAAGTGGTCCATTCCTAGCTGCTACGTACTAATAAACTCTATAGAGAGGGCCCAAATTAACTTAGTCTCTCACCCATGCATCTGCTTCCATCTCATGCATGCCCTCCCAACAAAGAAATGTCCTTGTAAGTCCATGTGACTATCTATCAAAAGTTCTCCATCGGCTACCATGCACCCTCAGGCCTCCTCCTCGATATCCTCCCCTTTCGAAGCAGGCTCCGTCTGCCCGGCCGTCCGGCGTGGCGAACCCCCCACCTCATATGTATGTATGCACGCATGAATGACCTGAGAGCGACCTGTAATGGCTTTAACTGTGGGGTGGGTACACAGAATCAAACTAAGACCCCTCGATCTAGCTCCACTCGTTGATTCTGCGTCGTCGACATGCAAATTGCGAAGCATGTATGTATCTGTATTGGGATGGAAGATATACGACACCTAACTTTAGGAGGAATTAACGAGTGGAACTTGTGAGTTGTCTCTCTCAACACATGTAAGAAACAGCTAGAGGGAATGATGGGCTTCTTTTTTCTAAAGTCGATCAACGCGTGCAGACGAATTAATGCAGATGCATGCGGCTAAGGTTTTGCATGGGACCACGTCCAGTACGTTCCCGGCCCCCTATGGCTATCGATGTGCATTAATATTTACTGATCTACTGAAGCTTCTGCAGTCTACGTCCTTTTGTTTTTTTGTTGGTGTGTGTGTGTGATCGTCGCTGCTAATTAGCTTCGGATTATTAAACTAACGGGTGATTAGTTAGTTTCCGTTAGGTGCATGGATGGCATATTGGGTTTGACTATTTTCCATTTTCTGATTTACTTTTTTTTTAATGGTGTGAGAAAGTCATAGGAGATCGTCAAAGTGATGGATTTCAGAAATTGACATATTGGCAATTGGGGCCCTTGGGTGTAACTAAGTTGGTCATCATATTGTAGACTTGTAGAAATTGGCAAGGATTGATTCCCAACTAAATCTACAAAAATACCCTTTCATGTGATGATCTGCTCGGTTTCCTGATTTATGACTCTACAAATGATTGTAGGGTCGACCGTATAAGACGTCGGGGGTCAGTGTATGACATTTTACAAAAATTGATAAGGAATATTGGGTCCCTCACAGGTTGACACAGGTTGACACAATTGATAAGGAATTTGCTCTAATAAATCTTAGGGACAATTTCCAACGGTTGCAAAAAAGACCTCGTTGGGTATCTGATCTAAGCTAGAGAGGGGAGGGGGGTGAATAGCTCTCTTTGTTTTTTCGACTTTAAATAGCAGCGAAAATATGAAGCAAAACAAGCACGATGCTAACTCCTTTAATTTTACTTGGTATCCATCTCCTTGAGAGGCTAAGCTAAGGCTCCACTCCTTACACTCACAAATTCACTATGAATGTTTCTTTCTTGAAAACTTTTTGGAGGCGGAGAAGCCTCATACACTTGTTCTCACAAGAACACAACAAGCACAATAAAATACAAGCGAAAATGAAAGTAAACACTTTGATCTTGTTTAACTTATTATCTTGTTGCTTGAAAAGTTGACATAGAAATGCAGCAGCACTTCGCTTCAGAATCATCAAGAACTGGTGTCCTCAAAATGTCCATGAACTCTCCTTTTCTAGGGGTCCTTTCAAGCTGGAAAATACCTCTTAATCGATTGACCTTACACCCAATCAATTGCATATGTTAGCTAGATCGACCGTTCAAAACTTGTAGAATAGCTCTTCTTGGCGTGACTAATCGATTGGTGAGTCACACCAATTAGCCTAATTGATTTATCCCTATTGATAGATTGTCTCAATCGATTCCAACACCTTCTATGTTCTTCGTGAAAACCTCTCAATCAATTACTCCAATTGATTATATCAATCAATTATTTTAGCTCAATCGATTGCACAAATCGAGTTTAGGGTTTATTTCCTCAACCCTAAAGTCTTCCATGACTCGTTGAGACTTCTTGTTGCTTAGCATCCGGTCATCCGTGACCTGCTAGGGCTTCCTCACCAAGTGTCCAACTAATCTTCACCCACTTGGACTTTCTCACCAAGTGTCCAGTTAACTATTGACCCACTTGGACTTTCACCAAGTGTTCGATCAACTTTTAATTCACTTGGACTATCTCACCAAGTGTCTGGCCAACTTTTGACTGACTTGAATTTTTTTCCCTTGTCAACTTCCATTTCGACTTTTAGTCACCAAGTGTCTAGCCCTTCTTGACATACTTGGACTTTTTTCCTTGCCTAGCATTGCTAGGACTTTCATTGCATAGTTTCAAACTAGGTATTCCACTAGTTAGCTCCGCTAGGACTTTCCATTGCATAGATCGTAATCCTCCAGTTAGGATTTTCTTAGTCAAGTATCTGGTTCTCCCTTAACCTACTTGATTTGTCTCTCACATATTGCAAAATATTGAAACCTAAGCTCAGATCAACCTGAACTTAGTCAAATTGATCAATGTTGACCCAAAAATGATTGCACCAACAATCTCCTCATTTTTTATATTTGACAATATGATTAAGTTAGCACGCCCATAGTAGCACAACTTCTTTCTTCTCATGCCAAAGCATGGATGAGGGTTCCCTAATTTAAACCTTATATTTTCCCCTTTTTGATATACATCAAAAATCTTCTCCTAAAATCCATTCCTTTTATCTTTCAATCATCATAATATACCTTCCATTTTCTCCAATGTTCTTCAACCTTGAGCATACATCCATTAGCCATCAAAATTTTCCTTGTCTTACTCAAACCATGCATTTAAGGTGTATCTCCTCCTTCAATACATGTTCCTAATTTTTATTATTGCACAAACAATGATTTAAAGTTCCTAAACCTTTAGGAAATTTCAAAATTGAAGTCATGAGGTTAAAAATTTAACCTTGAATTCAAACCCCTCATTAAGTCCAAATTAGTCCCTTTAACCATTCTTTTCTCATTTCCACCAAAAAAAATTCTGTTAAATATTTATCCAAGTATTTCATAGGGTTAGGAATAGTTAAATGACCTAAATGCGGCTTAAGATACTAAAATCAGGTCATTTCAACCAAACATTGTCATTGTCAATCGATTGGTTTCAATTACCAATTGATTATGACCTATGTTAATTGATTGGCATGAGCTGCTAATCGATTACCACAAATGCTAATCGACTAGTAATAGTAGCCAATCGATTAGCTTATCTGAATTTCAACTTCAAAATCATACTGAATTTCAGAAACTCAGATAATTCTACAAAATTCAAAATTTCGGATAGATATTACTTATGTCAAATATTATTAAAGAAAAAATAATTTTCTATGAAATATATATCTTTTTCAAAGAATGATACAAAATTGAAAATCATTGAAAACTTTCATGTTTCACTTTAACTTTGTATCTAACTAATCAATGGTGACAACAATCAACAAATAGACTTCACCAAAGTTTTTCAAAATATTTTTGAAATCATTTCAAAACCAATTTCTAATCATGATCAATGGACTAAATGCACATGACTTGCAGATTAGCTTTCTCCATGATTGAACTTCAGAACATCAATGTATTTTGATAAAACAAAATGGTAATAAATGTACTAAATCAATATCTTGAGTCTTGTTCATTCTCCTAACATTTCACTTATATCTATTGTGTCTCAATACACATACAAGTCATCTTATAGTTTTATGAGACATAAAAATGATTTTCCCTAAACTAAGGGATCATGCATTTCTATTTATGTATTTTAACTTTGATCATCCTACCTATGATGTCAATTAATGTCATTGCCCTTAATTACAAGAAATTAAAATAATATATGATAATGACTATGACATACATCAGATGGATACTTTTTAAAAGAAAAACTATAGTCTATGACTTATACGAAGATACCTAGATTGTTATTTAAGTGTCATCACTACTTGCTATGCCACAATCCTAACTTGGCATTCTTTGAAATCTATTACATTTGTGTCAATTTGATTAAGCTCACTATTTCAAATTTTATTAACATACTTTAAACTCTTCAAGAGTAAAAGTAAAGTCAACTGCTTATTTATAAAATATCACAATACTTGAAAATATCTTAAAATGTCAACTTCACCACGGTTGGGTTAACTACTCTTCCACTTAGACTTGACAAACTCTAAACCTATTTAATACGAAAAGATCATACTCTTAGGAACCCAATACCAATTGATGATGCTCCTTGGTGTATTATCTACTCACTAGGGATTGTAAGTTATGGTAGGTCGGCTAGAAGGGTGGGGGGTGGGGGGGGGGGGGAGGGAGGGGAATAGACCTGCAAAGAAGTTAGAGAAATCTCTTGCTGTTTGAACTTATCAAGGATAACAATTTAATTTAAGCAATAGAATAAAC
Source organism: Boesenbergia rotunda (assembly GCA_024364735.1). Lineage (NCBI taxonomy): Eukaryota > Viridiplantae > Streptophyta > Magnoliopsida > Zingiberales > Zingiberaceae > Boesenbergia > Boesenbergia rotunda. The sequence goes on from JAGFNQ010005100.1 coordinate 91,780, forward strand.
ATGAACAACAAGAATAACTAAGTAAGAGACTAGCAGAATTTTTACATGGTTGCGACTAAAGAGATTGCTAATCCAAGACGGTTGAAGCTCACTATTGTTGGTGCAAGATGCATCAGTGATGTCCTCCTCTAAGTGTTTCAATGTTTGACAATATGCTAAAGTCAGTGATACATTGAACAAAGGAAGGGTAGTCAAGAAAACTGTACCAAAGTGATGAAAAGTCCTAGTTAACCTACGCACGAAGTCCTGGTTCGAAGAATTGGGCACTAAGTCCTGATCATGGATTGGGCACTATGTCCTGGCCGAGGTCTGGGCACCTAAGACCTGACCGAGGGTTGGACACTAAGTCTTGGCCGAGGGCTAGGCACCTAAGACCTGACCGAGGGTTGGACACTAAGTCCTGGTTCGTGGAATTGGGCAATAAGACATGGTTGTGGACTAGGCACGAAGTCCTGGTCATAGGATTGGGCAAAAGTCCTGGTGAGTAAAGTTGGGCAAAAGTCCAATCGGATGGGCCGGGTGGCAACCGTCTCCTGAGAGGAGTAGGTGAAAGGCGCGTTCCACGGGATTGGAACTTAGGCGTCGATTCGACCTAGGGTTTCGCGGAAATCCGAAGTCAGAACCAATTCGCTAAGGCTAAGATTGTATATGTGTTTGCCTTGTATTTACGTATCTTGCAGGTACCTAAATTGAAGACAAAGTAGGCAAACAAACACACAACATGGCTGGACAACAGGGTACTAGGCGCCCCCATTAACCAGGGCACCTCAACGAAACAGGCGCCTCAATGATACAGGTAGCCTCAATCATTCAGGCGCCCTATATGTCTAAGGCACCCTGGTTGATAACCTTATCGACTGCTACGAGTTCGGCGCGAAGATGAGATTTGACCAAGCTCTATGAGGTGCCTCATTGAACACAGGTGCCCAGTAACAAGCCTATAAAAGGGGCTTCGACCCCTCAACTCAGTACAACATTTGAAGATCATTCTGAGCCTTCCAAGTGACGATAAAGTGCTAACGACAAAGCTCTGCGACCAAGGAAGCTCCGGGAGGAAGTGCGCGACACTTCGGAGTTCCAGATCGGCCGAGTCTTCGACTCTTTCTGTTTGGTTTGATTTACTTTCCGTACTTAATTTCTTTAATATTTTTGATTGTAAATCTTGCACTATAAGACTGGTTTCTCCGCCTCCGGAAAGTCCGGAAAGGAGACCATTAGTGGAGGGGCATTTCCTGTGCTTAGGCCTTGGACGTACTGACCCTGGGGGGTTGGGAACCAAGTAAAAATTCCATGTGCAATTTGTTGTTTTGTTTTTCGTTCTATTTTTTCACTGCTACTAACTCTGTGTCTAGAACGAACGAACGAAAGTTTATGAAAGTTTCCGAAAGTTTTTACGGTCGATATTCACCCCCCCTCTATCGACGGAACTGGTCCCCACAAGTGGTATCAGAGTCTGGTCGTTCTTCACTGGACTAACAGCAGATAGAGCAAAGACGTCAGGAGTTGACGGGGAGCCCAGGGGTGAATCAGGTACATTTTCTTTTAAGAATGTCAATTTTTAAATTTCATATTACGTGTTTCAAGCGCAAGTAGAGAGGACACTATAAAAATCAGTGTCCTACTCGTAAGACTCGGTCTACACCACCGGCGACGAAGGAAGTACCAGCACCCGGAGTCCAGCGGGACAAAAGTTACATCAAATGTTTCAAATGTGAAAAGAACGGACACTACAAGAATCAGTGTCCGGCAAAGGTACGAAAAGTTTACATTCGAAAAGATTTTCAAATTCCTGCACTATCTTATGTAGATAATTTAGATAATTTTTTTGAAAAACTAAACTTTGTGAATAGTCAAATCAGTATTTTGCATGACCAATTACAAAATGTAGATAATGGTAAAATATCAGAAATCAACTGTTTAATTCTTAATGTCAATTCAATAATTTCTAAAATAAATTCTGATAATATTGTAGGATCGGGTCGACCGGCTAGAGGGGGGTGAATAGACGGTTTATGAAAAATAAGCACTAACACTCGTCTTTAAAAAGAAATAAACTTAGTTGCAACAGAGTCGTTGCTTCCAAGGCAGTTGATGCTCAAACAGAAACTCCTTAAGGCGGAGAAGCCTTTACAGTTGTAGCACAGAGAAAGCTTAGAGAGAAAGAGAGTTTACAACTCAATGAATTGAATATCTAAATCTAAATCTCTAAGCCTATTTATAGGTTGAGTGATATGATCTTGATCGTTAATACAAGATTGAGTTGTATCTTGATCGTAGATCTAAGATTATCTCAATCAAATTTTGAACTCTAATTAGAAGAGATAAAATTAAAAGCTTTAATTTTGAACGTTGCTTTTGAACGTTGCTTTTAAAATTAAAAGCTTTTAATTTTAAACGTTGCTTTTGAACGTTGCTTTTAAACGTTCCTTTTAACAAGCTTTTATTAAAAGCTTTTAAAAAACTTTAATAAAAGCTATTATCGGCTTTTTAAAAAAGCTTTAATAAAAGCTTTTAATTAAAAGCTTTAATCGGCTTTTTAATTAAAAGCTTTAATAAAAACTTTTCGTAAGTAGATCTTCTAGGTGATTTCTGACCAACTGGAATTAGGCTCACCCGAACCCGACTCCAGCCTTTCGCCCCTCGAGCGTCCTTCCTCCCGGCTTCTCGTCCCTCGGACACCGCGCACGTCCTTCTCGCTCCACCGGTGTACTCTTCCGCAGCTTCCGCGTCCCTCGGATTGCACTGAGCCCGTCGGCTCACTTCCCCGCGCAATCCTTCTCGTCCACTGCGTATTACGCTTGACTTCCTCCGTACCTAAGTTCCTGCACACATAGCAGAGGGATTAAAACCAACCAGGACCTAACTAACTTGGTGGATCACATCAAAACTAACCAGGGCACCAACAATCTCCTCCTTTTTGATGTGTATCAATCCAAGTTCAATTAGGGTTAAACCAAAAAATAAGGAATTTAGTAAAACTAAATTAAGCAGTTAAGCATAGAAAAAAAATATTGCAATCAATAACCACAACCTCCCCCTAAACTTAAGCTACTCTCCCCCTTTGATCACAGCAAAAAAAATGGGGCACAAAAAATAGGGAAAGGAAAAAATATGATTAGAACTTAGAAAAATATGAAACATTTTTTTTTAAGCCGTGAATAGATTAAGTGCATATCACCGAAATTTAATTTTTGAATAAAAAATTTTCAAATATTTTTTAAAATTAAAAAATATGAATTTCAATTAAAAATTTATAGAAATTAATTCGTCCATTGGAAAATTTTAAAAATTTTTGTACAGGTGGAAGATAAAATTATTACTTTTTACAAAAATTTCCAAATTAAAATCTATTTTGTATATTCAAAAATAAATCATATAGTGGCAGAATAAAAAATTCAACGATATATTTTTAAAATTCAAAAATCTCATAAAATGTGTTAATCTATTTCTAATTTTGCAAGAAAAATTATGCAGTAATAGAAAACTAATTCACAATCGATTTTGGTATCCAAAATAGATTTCTATCGACAGGATTAACTAAAAATTTGGATGGAATGTAATTTTTTGGCACCTTTTTAAATTGGCCTTTATGGTTTTTAAAATACCAATTCAACTTTTCAGGATAACTATTTTTCTTGTGTCGCAAACAAACAATGTCACATTCTAATTTCTCAACTAAATTTTTCATGTCAATATTTTCATTTTTTAATTTAGAATTTTCTTTTTCTAATCTGCAATTAAATTTGAGCAAGGCTTTAACACCAGCATACAATTGATCATGAGGAAGAAAACAAACCTCACTTACCGGATCGCTTTCGAAAAGCGAGGTTCCTTCTTCGTTGTCGCTTTCTGATGTCGCTCCCCCTTCAACACTGCTCCCCTCTTGATGACTTGTCATCAGCGCAAGTCCCGCGTACTCTTGAACTTCTGATTCGTCCGACGAGGTCTCGTTCCAGGTGGCCTTCAATGCCTTCTTTTTCTTTGGCTGGTTTTTGATTTTGGGGCACTGATCTTTTAGGTGTCCCTCCTCGTTGCAGTTGTAGCATCGGACAGTTCATTTCTTCGGAGACCGCCTTTTCTTCTGCATTCTCGAAAAGTTATTAGCTTTAAAAAAACTTTTAAACGAACTTACTATTTGCGTTGTCTCGTCGTCCGTCGAGGATTCTGACTCCTTCTCCATTCTCCTTGTGTTTAGGGCCAGATTCTTCGTCTTTCTAGATCCTGCCCACCGAGATTCGTGTAATTCGAAAATGGAAAACATTTCATCTAATGTACTTACCTCTAAATCTTTGGAGATGTAATAAGCGTCGACGATTGAGCTCCACTCCTGGGTCCTTGGGAAGGCGTTGAGGGCGTATCGAATGGAGTCGCGATTACTTACCGATTCGCCGAGTTGGGTGAGTCCGGAGATTAGCTCCTTTATTTTGGCATGAAGTTCAGCCACCGTTTCTCCTTCCTTCATTTGCAGGTTTATCAGCTGGTTCCGGAGGAGATCCTTTCTTGTTGATTTGGCTTCAGAGGTACCCTCATGAAGTTCTATATAGGAACTTCTCCCATAATTCTTTTGCGGAGTGGTAGTTGCCGATCCGGTTTACCTCTTGAGTAGGCAAGACTGTTAGGAGGTGGAACTCGGCCTTACCATTGGCAACAGATTCCGACTGCTCCTTATTCCACAAGCTTTCTTCTTTTTCTTCCCCGTTCGCATCTTTAGGAACTGCAAAATCATATTTTATTGATAAAAGAATATCAAAATCTGTACGAAAAAATACCTCCATTTTTTTCTTCCAGACGGTGAAATCCCCTTCGAATTTAGGTGGATGAATGTGCGCGCCGGCCATCGTCTTGTTGCTTTCTCAGGCGATTAGTCCTTCAAAAGCGAACCCGCTCTGATACCACTTGTAGGATCGGGTCGACCGGCTAGAGGGGGGTGAATAGACGGTTTATGAAAAATAAGCACTAACACTCGTCTTTAAAAAGAAATAAACTTGGTTGCAACAGAGTCGTTGCTTCCAAGGCACTTGATGCTCAAACAGAAACTCCTTAAGGCGGAGAAGCCTTTACAGTTGTAGCACAGAGAAAGCTTAGAGAGAAAGAGAGTTTACAACTCAATGAATTGAATATCTGAATCTAAATCTCTAAGCCTATTTATAGGTTGAGTGATATGATCTTGATCGTTAATACAAGATTGAGTTGTATCTTGATCGTAGATCTAAGATTATCTCAACCAAATTTTGAACTCTAATTAGAAGAGATAAAATTAAAAGCTTTAATTTTGAACGTTGCTTTTGAACGTTGCTTTTAAAATTAAAAGCTTTTAATTTTGAACGTTGCTTTTGAACGTTGCTTTTAAACGTTCCTTTTAACAAGCTTTTATTAAAAGCTTTTAAAAAACTTTAATAAAAGCTGTTATCGGCTTTTTTAAAAAGCTTTAATAAAAGATTTTAATTAAAAGCTTTAATCGGCTTTTTAATTAAAAGCTTTAATAAAAACTTTTCGTAAGTAGATCTTCTAGGTGATTTCTGACCAACTGGAATTAGGCTCACCCGAACCTGACTCCAGCCTTTCGCCCCTCGAGCGTCCTTCCTCCTGGCTTCTCGTCCCTCGGACACCGCGCACGTCCTTCTCGCTCCACCGGTGTACTCTTCCGCAGCTTCCGCGTCCCTCGGATTGCACTGAGCCCGTCGGCTCACTTCCCCGCGCAATCCTTCTCGTCCACTGCGTATTACGCTTGACTTCCTCCGTACCTAAGTTCCTGCACACTTAGCAGAGGGATTAAAACCAACCAGGACCTAACTAATTTGGTGGATCATATCAAAACTAACCAGGGCACCAACAAATATTAGATCTGAAAATTTTAATGATAATTCTGAAATTAGATCTGAAAATTTTAATGATAATTTTGAAATTAGATCTGAAAATTTTAATGATAAATTAGAAATTAATTCTAAAAATATTGAAAATAAATATGAAAATATTGAAAATAAATCTGAAAATATTGAAGATATTTCTGAGGATAAGGATAATTTTATTTCTGAGGATAATGAGGATATTTCTGAAAATAGTGGAGATGAAATCATGTTAGATAATAATTTAATTATTTTCTTGTATAATCCTGAAGATAATTATAAAATATTAACTAGTAGCCATGAAAACTACTCCACTTATTATGAAGATCTAGAAGAATATGAGTTTGAGGATGAGGATGAGGATGAGGATGAGGATGAGGAGGAGATTGAATAAAATTTATAAAAATTCAAACAAATCAGAATTGTTAGAAAAACTTGAAAAATTAAATAAAGAAGAAATAGTAGATAAGTCAGAAATTTTTGAAATAATGAAAATGATAAAATTAAACCCACAACTTTTAATTAACCCAGAAATTTTAATACTTAAATCAAATTAAATCTTAATTAATTTTTACCTTAATTTAATTATTTCAACGTCATATTAAACCTTAATTAATTTAATCCTTAATTTTAATCTTAATTAATTTAATCCCTGATTAAACCTTAATTAATTTAACTCTAATTAAACCTTAATTAATTTAAATCCAATTAATTCTTAATTTAATTTTTTTTACTTCAATTAATTTTGAATTAACTTTACTTCAATTAATTTTTAATTAACTTAACTTCAATTAATTTTTAATTAAATTAACTTCAATTAATCCTTAACTAATTTAACTTTAATTAATCCTTAATTTAACTTTAATTAATTAATTTAACTTTAATTAATTTAATTCTAATTATTCCTGAATTAATTCTTAATTAAATCTTAATTAGTTTAATCTTAATTAAATCTTAATTATTTTAACATTAATTTAATATTAATTATTTTTAAAATCAATTTAATTCAATTAATTCTTAAATAACTTAAACTTGAATTAAATAAAATATTACCCAAACTGCAACAATCAATTTAATAAAACTAAATATGTCAAATGGGTTGACATATTCGCGGGTTCACACGACGTGTATCAAATCGGAAATTTGATACAATATTAGAAACTTAAGTAAATTGTTATAAATTGTTTGACTCATGCATAACTGTCATGTCATGCATCTGCTATTTTTTTTGAAATATATGTCATGTCATTCATGTTTAATTTTATACATGATTTAGAACGGTTATAGGAAAAAACTAATTAAAACTTGAATAACCTAGTATTAGGTGGAGGTGAGATGATAGTACGTAAGGGAAGCCCTTCTAATAAGGTGAAGTAAGGTAAGATGTACCTTACTTGGTCTGTTTAGTCTGGTGGAACTAGCCGAAGCTACCGATCCAAAACCTAAGCTAGTTAGATCAAATTTTTTCAAGAAGTAATTTGAAAATGAATTTTCGATAAAAGGCTTTGTCAAGGAAAGGGTTGTTGCTCCAATAAGGCTACAGCCAAAGAAGGCCTCTGTGTCTCGCCAAGACCTGGAAGTCAATTATCGAAACTCAAATTCAATTTACTATTTGATGAATTTGAATCTAACACAAGTTTTGATTAAATCTTAGATTTAACAATAAATTGAGAAAAATTATTCAAGCATCTCACAATACACTCATAAGGCAACTATGCTTGTTTGTACTAAGACATCTAAAATGGGTGAGATGTTAAGAACTAATAAATTGAAAAATATTTTTCAAAAATATTTTCTAAAATTCTTAGAATATTTTTTTAAAAATCTATTTTCAAAATAGTGCTTTAACATAATAATATTTTTATGAATTTCATGCTTGTCTGAGTGCTTATATATTAAACATTTTCAAAATTATATCTCTTTGAAAAATTGTTTGACCTACACAATTAGACACAAGCCTCTTAGGTCAACACTAAAGTCCCTTAAGGCACTTAGATAGAGTCAAACAGTGTTGGATACAGGGAGAGTGTCTTATTCTTTTAAAAGATTTTTTTTTGGTTTTTCGAAAATCGTGCTTGAAAAATTATTATCACTTAAGTTTTTCGAAAAAAGTTTATGTTTTAAAATTATCATCATTCTAAATTGTATTTTCGAAAATTGTCTCCTTGAGAATTACCACACTCAAAATGTCGTTCACTCTTTTGATTTTGATAAACCCTAAAGACACAGAGAAGGTCTACTTCATGATCTACAAGGACTCCTAGGATGTGTCATATTTAGGGGGAGTCTAAATCAAAAAGAAATTATTTCTAACAAATAATTTTTTAAAATTATTAGACAGTTCTTATAATTTGAATCAAACCTTAAGACTCAGAGGAAGATCACTTGTAGTCAATAAGCTTCCTAGGACTGGGTCAAGTTTAGGGGGAGGTCAAATTAAAAGAATCATTTAATAACAAAAAAAAATGTTTGCATGCACTATATTTTTAAAATCCTTTTAAAAACATAAGTAATTTTTTTTCAAATACTATCATTTTTTTCACTTTCAAATTTTTTTGTGTTTTTTAATACTTTTGGAAATAATACTTACTTGAATTTGGAGAATTTTCTAGGACACTTAGAAAAATGTCCTTGTAGTTAACAAGGTTTCCTAGGATTGTGTCAGACTGGAAAAACAATCAAGTCAAGTAAATTACTAGTGTTTTTCAAAAGTACCTATATTTTTCAAAAATTACATAATATTTTTTAAAAGTACTTATATTTTTCAAAAATTGCATAATATTTTTCAAAAGTACTTATATTTTTCAAATTGTAAAATAATTTTTTCAAAGTATAATTTTTTTTTACACAATATTTCTCAAAATACTAAGGACAATATTTTTAAGTACAAATATTTTCAAAAAAAAACTCAATACATTTTTCAAAAAGTACTTGCATTTTTCAAAAAGCTCAATATATTATTAAAAAAAACTTGTATTTTTAAAAAATGCTAATATTTTTCTAAAGTGCACCATATTTTCAAAAATATAAATTTTTGTGCAAGACATAGTTTTTCTAAGAGCAAATTTCTTTTTAAAAGTACAAATGCACTGTGTTTCTCTAAGTGAAAATTTTCCTTTAAAGTACATAGTTTCTTTTAAACATCTTTTATGAGTGCAAGTTTTTTTTGAAAAACTTTCCGATTCTTCTAAGGCAATATTTTTTTCTAAGTGGACAATTTTCAAAGTTCAAAATATTTTTCCAAATTGCACAATACTTTTCAAAACTGGAGTTTTTTTGGTGCAATTTAAGTACCTAGTTTTTTTAACTAGTGATTTGCTATGATTTCAAAAGAATTAAACCAAGCACTTTCAAAAGATGTTTTTTTTTAATTTTTCATTGTTGGTGTAAGGTTCTTTTTGTCATTTTTGATGTATGACAAAGGGGGAGAGTGAGCTTAAGTTAGAATTTTTTTTTATCTTCTTCCCAAAGGAGAAAAATGAAAATCAAAATGTTTTTTAATCAAAATGTTTTTTTTTCAAAAAAGGGGAGAGTGAGCTTAAGTTAGAAATTTTTTTCTTTCTCCCAAAGGATAGAGAGCTTTCCCAATAGATCAAAATGTATTTACAAAACTTAGATCATTTTTTCCCAAGGATTATAAACCCTTTCATCCAATCTAACTTAAGATATTGTCAAACATCAAAAAGGGGGAGATTGTTGGTGCAAGATGCATCAGTGATGTCCTCCTCTAAGTGTTTCAATGTTTGACAATATGCTTAAGTCAGTGATACATTGAACAAGGGAGGGGTAGTCAAAAAAACTGGACCAAAGTAATGAAAAGTCCTAGTTAACCTACACACGAAGTCCTGGTTCGAAGAATTGTGCACTAAGTCCTGATCATGGATTGGGCATTAAGTCCTAGCCGAGAGCTGGGCACCTAAGACCTGACCGAGGGTTGGGCACTAAGTCCTGGTTCGTGGAATTAGGCACTAAGTCCTGGCCGAGGGCTGGCCACCTAAGACCTGATCGAGGGTTGGATACTAAGTCCTGGTTCATGGAATTGGGCACTAAGTCCTGGTCGAGGGCTGGCACCTAAGACCTGATCGAGGGTTGGGCACTAAGTTCTGGTTCGTGGAATTGGATAATAAGTCCTGGTCGTGGACTGGGCACGAAGTCCTGGTCGTAGGATTGGGCAAAAGTCCTGGTGAGTAAAGTTGGGCAAAAGTCCAACCGGATGGGCCGGGTGGCAACCATCTCCTGAGAGGAGTAGGTGAAAGGCGCGTTCCCCAGGATGGGAACTTAGGCGTCGGTTCGACCTAGGGTTTCGCGGAAATCCGAAGTCAGAATCAATTCGCTACGGCTAAGATTGTATATATGTTTGCCTTGTATTTACATATCTTGCAGGTACCTAAAATTGAAGACAAAGCAGGCAAACAAACACACAACATGACTGGAAAACAAGGTACTAGGCGCCCCCATTAACCATGGCGCCTCGATGAAACAGGCGGCTCAATGATACAGGGCGCCTCAATCATTCAGGCGCCCTGTATGTCTAGGGTGCCCTGGTTGATAACCTTATCGACTACTACGAGTTCGGCGCGAAGATGAGGTTTGACCAGGCTCTATGAGCCACCTCATTGAACACAGGCGCCCAGTAACAAGCCTATAAAAGGGGCTTCGACCCCTCAACTTAGTACAACATTCGAAGATCATTCTGAGCCTTCCAAGTGACGACAAAGCGCTAACGACGAAGCTCTGTGACCAAGGAAGCTTCGGGAGGAAGTGCGCGACACTTCGGAGTTCCAGATCGGCCGAGTCTTCGACTCTTTCTGTTTGGTTAGATTTACTTTCCGTACTTAATTTCTTTAATATTTTTTTATTGTAAATCTTGCACTGTAAGACGAGTTTCTCCGCCTCTGGAAAGTCCGAAAAGGAGACCATTAGTGGACGGGTGTTTCTCTTGTTTAGGCCTTGGACGTACTGGCCCTGGGGGGTTGGGAACCAAGTAAAAATCCCGTGTGCAATCTGTTGTTTTGTTTTTCGTTCTATTTTTCCGCTGCTACTAACTCTGTGTCCAGAATGAACGAACGAAAGTTTATGCAAGTTTTCGAAAAGTTTTTACGGTTGATATTCACCCCCTCTATCAACAGCACCGGTCCCCACAACTATCACAATCTCCTTCGTTGAAGGCGAGGTAGCCTCTTACAATCATTGGAAGCATGAAACAAGAGTAGAAAAATGAATAACAGTTATTGTCAACAATTCCTACATCTAGGGTGTTATTTATAGCGCAACGGTCAAAGTGACTGTTTGCTAATGTGGCACTTAGGGCAGTCGAGACCCAGGCGGCCTCAGTTGGATAAAATTTTATCTACTACACAAATGATAACTTTCGATTACTATTCACTGAGGGCACCTCAGATCCGACCAAGGGAGCCTTAGTTCCAAACTAGGGCGTCTTCAATCAAAACAGAGACACTTTAGCTATGTTTTTACGCATCTTCATTTCTTGCACCCAAGGCACCCTCAAACAAACCTGAGGTGCCTCAGGTCTTCAAGATCAACTTTCAAATTGAACTTTTTAGCTCCTGCTTGCTTGGGTGATACTCCGGTTGTCCCGCGTTATGCACACCCGAATCCAACTTCGGTTTTCTCCTCGAATGGACTTTCTCCCTGACTTCTAGTCCCTCGAAAGTAGCATATACCCTTCTCGTCCACCAGTATACTCTTCCGCATTTTCTCGTCCATCAAATACACCAAGCCCGTCGGCTTTCTTTTCGTGTCATCCTTTTCGCTCGCTGCATCATCCACTAGACTTCTTGTGCTCCTAAGTTCCTACACACTTAGAATGAAGGATCAAACACAATAGGACATAACTTGACTCGATTGACCATATCAAAACTAACCCAGGGTGCTTACAATCTCTTCTTTTTTTTAATTTACATCAACCCGATTAAGTTAAGGTACACAAAACAAGAAAATCATTGTTTATGAAAAATAATAAAACTAATTATGTAATTAAGTACAAGACAATTATTGCAATTAAATTTCAAAAAATAATCTCCTCTTAACTTAACTCTCAGGGTGCGTTTGGTTCAAGTTATCATACATGACCTTGGTTATGTGATTACCTGGTAATCACATAACTAAGGTTATGAGGAATGAAATATAACCTAATGTTGTTTGGTTAAATTTAGATGATCAAAGAAAATCTTGTTTGTTTGGAGGTAATAGTATATAATCTAATGTAATATTTTACCATATTGCCCATTATTTAAAATTAAGGATTATGATAATATATGTTTATTTATACTAAAAATTAAAAAGTAAGGTAATATTTTGTATTAAATTTATTTAGTTTATCCTAATTATAATTTATTTAATTTAATAAAATTTTAATTAAAATACTAATTTTTTTTAAAAAATTATTTATCGCCCGACCGCCACCGATCGTTCGCCGGTCGCCGGCCGACCGGCGGCGATCGCGGCCGGCCAGTCGCCGGCCGCGGCGATCGCCGGCCGGCGGCGGCACCGGTCCGGCCGGTCGCCGGCGGCGATCGCCGGCCTGCGGCGATCGCCGGCCGGCGGCGGTCGCCGATCGCCGGTCGCCGACCGGCGGCGGTCGCCGGTCGATCGCCAGCCGGCGACGGTCGCCGGCCGGCGGCGGTCGCCGATCGCCGGTCGCCGGCCGGCGGCGGTCGCTGGCCGGCGGCGGTCGCGGTCGCCGCCGGTCGCCGGCCGGTCGCCGGTCGCCGGCCGGTCGCCGGTCGCCGGTCGGTCGCCGCCGATCGACGCGGTCGCCGGTCGCGGCGGTCGCCGGTCGCCGGCCGGCGGCGGTCGGGCGGCCGGTCGCCATCGACGGAGGGGCTGCGATCGTCGGTCGGTGAGTCGGCAACGAGTTGTAATTTAGTTAATTATTAGGGATATTTTTATCTTAAAATGTAAATATTAAGGGATAATTTGGGGAAAAAAAGTTTCTTAACCCCGGAATCAAGAAAAACCTCCGTTTTCCTTGGTTATCCAATTCCGGGTTGCATGCCCCATTTAATGACGTTTTGCTGATGTGGCGGTAATACGACATTACTTGGGAATTGATGATAACCTAAACCAAACAAGGTTATCAACGATAACCTTGGACAGATAACCAAGGTTATCACTGATTACCCTGAACCAAACGCACCCTCATAGTATTCGCCCTTTCATCACATAAAAAAATCGAGAGTAATCAAAATTCACAAAACGTCAAAAATAATATGAAAATTTTCTAAGAGGTAGTTAGACATAAAACTAGAATATCTGGAATTCTTCGAAAAGATTTTTACAACTTAAACAATATTTAGTTCTCAGATTTCAAAAAAAAAAAACTATACTTTGTAAAAATAGTTAATTTTTAAAGATTAAATCATAAAATATATTTTTCTTTGATAAAAAGAGTTGCTAATTTTTTTACTTATTTAAAATCTAACAGAGAGTCACTAAAAAATTAGATTTGTAAAAAGTTTACTTTTGAAAAAAATTTAATATTTAAAATTTGTTTTTCGAAATGAAATTCATAAAAAATTCTCTATTAATTAGAAAATTTTTAAAATTTGTGTCAAAGTGTAGAAATGGTCATTCAAACTCTGTAAAAACTTTTACAAAAAAATAAAATTTTTAAGTATGAAAAAATTGATTTTCATTAATAATAACTAAGAATTTTTAAAAAATAATTTTCAAAATTAAATGTTGACATTAGAAAATTTTGCTACTTTTCATAATGGTAAAAATATAACGGTCAATTTTTGAAATATCCAAAATTTTGAAAATAATTTACAAAATATTTTTAAAAATAAAAATTTGTGATTTGATAAAAAAAATTAACAGAAATTTGCCTAACGGTTGAAAAAAATCCCCAAAATTTTTTATAGTTAGATATGATTTGTGCCTATCACAAAAAAATTTAAAATAAATTAAATCCAAAAAATATTTTGAAAGATTTTTCAAATCGATATAGAAATTCTAGCAAAAAATTACAAAAAAATTATTTAGCAATTTAATACTGTTTTGAAAACCCAAAAATAAATTTCCACTTATTGGATTGATTCCTAATATACCAATTTCTTTAAAATATAATATTTTGGAACATTTACAATTTCAACTCTATGATTTTTAATATATCAATTTAGTCTTCATAATATTTAAAATTTCTTTTGAATATTTTTAAAACATTTGAGCATTCAAGATCTTTTTTTAGTACTTTAATTTGTTCTTTCAGTTTATTATTTTAATTTTTAAATTATCATAAAGCTCTGATGGACAAGCAGTGGCTAATTTTCTTTTTAGATCTACATATTTAGACCTAAGTTTGCATGATGATCTAGTCATTGATTTTATACTAAAATAAAATTGATCAAGAGGTAGGAGACATACCTTACTTACAAAATCATGTTCAAAGTTGAATGCTCCCCTTTATCGCTGTGCTCTCCTGATGTAGCTCCCCTTCATTGATGCATTCCTCTTGGTGACTCGACATAACTGCTAGTCCAGTGAACTCCAATGACGCTCATCCTATATTGATTTTAGGTTTTTGTGCTTGGACTTGTTTGACCCTTTATTCTTTAATTTTGGATAGTTGTCCTTTATGTGTCATTCTTCAACATGTAGGACCGGTGCCGTCGATAGAGGGGGGTGAATATCGACCGTAAAAAACTTTCGGAAAACTCGTAAACTTTTGTTCGTTCTGGACAGAGTAATAGTGCAGCGAAAAATATACAGAACAAAGAAAACAAACAACACAACGCACGCGGGATTTTTTACTTGGTTCCCAACCCCCCAGGGTCAGTACATCCAAGGCCTAAGCACGGGGACGCCCGTCCACTAATGGTCTCCTTTCCGGACTTTCCGGAGGCGGAGAAACCCGTCTTATAGTGCAGGAGTTACAAACAAAAGATAGATAAAATACGTGCTGAATAATAAATTCAAACCAAACAAAACAGAGTTGAGGTTTTGAACACTTCCTCAAAACCCTTTGAGACCTCCCAGGGTGTCTCCTTGGTCACAGAGCTTCGTCGTTAGCACGTTTCTTCTATTTGGACTGCTCAGAATGATTCTCGAAGGTGTGTCTTGAACCTTGGGGTTGAAGCCCCTTTCATAGGCTTCATTGGGGCGCCTGTGATCACCGGGGCGCCTCAAAGGGCTTGGTCAAACCTTATCTCCACGTCGAACTCGTCGCAGCAAATAATCCCTTTGAGACCTCCCAGGCGCCTCAATGAACCCAGTCAAAGCTTATCTCTGCTTCGAACTCGCAGCAGCAAATACAGCTTTGAACCAGGGTGCCTGTATCATCTGGGGTGCCTGAATGAAGACCTAGTTTTCCTCCTTTGATTGAGGCGCCTCCTTCAATGGGGGCGCCTGGATGAAGACTGGGTTTTGCCTCATTCATTGAGGCGCCTCCTTCAATAGGGGCGCCTGGCATCCAGCCTTCCAGCCGCGTTGTGTGTTGTTCGCTTACTTTGTCTTTCATTCTAGGTACCTGCAAGATATACAAATACAAAGCAAATATACACACAATCTTAGCCTTAACGAGATGGTTCTGACTTCGGATTTCCATGAAACCCTAGGTCGAACCGATGAAGTTCCCACCCCCGGGAACGCGCCTTTCACCTACTCCTTTCAAGAGATGGTTGCCACCCAGTCCATTCGGGTGGACTTTTGCTTAGCCTCCGATACTCTCAGATCTCGAGACGTCTGAACCTTGACCCGTCTTTACTTCTGTCCTTAGTCATCGCTCAGCTAAGTTGCTCAATCTCTCGGACCAAGACTTCGTGCCAAAACCCTAGGTCCAGGACTTCGGTGCCCAACCCTCGGCCAGGACTTCGTGCCCAATTCCTCGAACCAGGTCTTCGGTGCCCAACCCTTTGCAAGGACTTCATGCCCAATTCCTCGAACCAGGTCTTCGTGCCCATCTTCACTCACCAGGTCTTAGTGCCCAACTTCACTCACCAGGTCTTAGTGCCCAATTCTTAGAACCAGGACTTAGTGCCTAGGTAAACTAGGATTTTTCTTCACTTTGTTACACTTCTCTTGACTTACCCTTCTCTTGTTCAATGTATCACTGACTTAAGCATATTGTCATATATTGAAACACTTAGAGGAGGACATCACTGATGCAACTTGCACCAACACAACATAGTTGTAGTATCGAACATTCCTTTTTGTCGGAGAACACTTCTTGCCCTGCATCTTGTTAAATTTATTAGATTTAAAATATTTACTTAATTTCTTTACCATGTAGGTCATTTCCTCTTCATCAGTTGAAGACTTCACATCCAGTTCGATTTTCCCTGTGTTTAGGGCAATGTTGTCTGTCTTTTCATTTTTGCTTGCACACCGAGACTCATGAAGTTCTAATATAGAGAATAATTTTTCTAAAGTACTCTTCTCAAGGTCTTTAGAGATATAGTTGTAAGTACCCCAGGTTGGTTTTGACGTGTTCAACCGATTTAAGTTAGGTTCTGGTATTTTTAATCCCTATATCTAAGTGTGCAGGAACTTAGGAGCAGAGGAAGTAGAGCGTAAGATGCAGTGAACGAGAAGTATTGCACGGGGAAGTGAGCTGACGGGCTCGGTGCATTAGAGGGATGCAGAAGCTGCAGAAGAGTGCACGTACCGATGGAGCGAGAAGGACGTGTGTGACGCCCGAGGACAAGAAGCCAGAAAAAAGGGATGCTCGAGGGGCGAAAGGTCGGAGTCAGGTTCGGGTGAGCCTAACTCCGATTGGCCAGAAATCACCCAAGAAGACTAGAAATCACGCTGAAGACTGGTCAGCAGCTGCTGACCTAAACCAGTCTCAGGTGCCCAAGTACTAAGCGCTCAAGCACTCGGACGCCCATGTGCATACAGACGCCCGAGAGGCTATTTTATCAACAAAGTTGGTCGTTTGCGATCATTACGCTGCGAATAACTCTCAAGCCGCATGTCAGGTACCCTGGAGCACTCAGGCGCCCCAGTACTGCCACGTCAGTAAACAGATAAGTTTGTTCGAGGCTATAAATAGATCCCTAAAGTTCAATTTCAATTCACTCATTCATCTCAAGCATTAGAAAACAAGTTCTATATAGTTTTCATTTCCTTTTCTAAGCTTTTTCTTGTGTAAGAGGCTTCTCCACCCGAAGGAGTTTATTCAGGAGATGCGAGCTATATTCTGCCTTGGATTAGCAACCTCTCTAGTTGCAAACCATGTAAAATTTTGACTGCCTCTTTCTTTTAAGTTTGCTATATTTTTAATGTTATTTATTATTTGCGTTAACTAACAAACATCTTTGTTTAAGACAAAAAAAAGATAGAGTTTTCTATTTTCAGGGGGCAATTCACCCCTCTCTTCCCGACCTTCGATCACCGTCAATAATATGAGTCTACTATAGGCATCCATTCTAGTGTTCTCGGAAATGCATTTAAAGTTTACCTTAGCGAATCTCAGTTTGTTATCGTTTCTCTGAGATTTGTGAGTTCGGTGATTAGCTCCTTGATCTTTGCGTGTAGTTGGGCTACCATTTCTCCTTCTTTCATTTGGAGATTCGTTAGTTGATTTCAATGTAGATCCCGTCATGCTAGCTTTGCTTTCAAAGTCCTTTCCTATAGTTCCAGGAACTTCTCCTAAGCTCTTTTGCCGATTCGTTTATGCTGACTCGGTTGACTTCTTGAGGTGGTAATATGATTAGCAGATGGAATTCTACTTCTCTGTTAGCCTCAAAGTCGGTTTGCTCCTTCTTCATCCAGAGATGTTCTTCCTTATCCTCACCGTTAATATCTTTGGGCATTATAAAACCATGCTTCATTGTTAATAATAATTCAAAATTAATTTTAAAAAAATACTTGCATCCAACGTTTCCATAATGCAAACTCCCCTTCGAACTTTAGTGGGTGGATACTCGGTCCGGCCACCATTTTGTTGATTTAGGTGGCAGTTAGTCCTGAAATGATTTGGCTCTAATACCAATTGTAGGTCCTGGTAGGCCGGCTAGAGGGGGAAGAGGTGAATAGCCCTGCAAAGAAGTTGAGAAATCTCTTGCTGTTTAAACTTACAAGGATGACAATTTAATTTAAGTAATAAAATAAATATGAACAACAAGAATAACAAAGTAAGAGACTAGCAGAATATTTACTTAATTGCTAATCTAAGGCGGTTGAAGATCACTATCAAAAACTCCTTCATTGAAGGCAAAGTATGCTCTTATTAACTTTGAAAGCATAAAACAAGAGTAGGAAAATGAATAATAGTTATTGTCAATAATTCCTAACTCTAAAGGGCTATTTATATCCCAACGGTCAAAGTAACCATTTACTGAGGTGGCACATTGGGCACCTTAGTTAAGATCTAGAACATCTTAGTTGGATAAAGTTTTAAACTGCGCAAACAATAACTTTCGGTTTCTGTTCACTGAGAGAATCTCATATCCGACCGAGGGTGCCTCAGTTCCAAACTAAGCTGCTCTCAGTCAAAACTGAGGTACCTTAGCTGTGTTTTTGCGCAACTTCATTTCTTGCACATGAAACCCCATCAAACAGACCTGAAGCACCTTGGGTCGTTAAGATCAACTTTCAAGTTGATTTTTTAGCTCTCACTCTCTCGGGTGATGCTCAAGCAGTCCAGAGTCGAGCTCAACTGAACTCGACTCCGGCCTTCTCCTAGAACAGACTTCTTCCTCGGCTTCTCGTCCCTTAGACATCACGTATGTCTTTCTCATCCACCAATGTACTCTTCTGCAACTCCTCGTCTATCGGATGCATGGAGCCCGTCGACTCCCTTCTCGTGTCATCTTTCTCGCTCACTACGTCTTCAGCTCGACTTCTTGTGCTCCTAAGCTCCTGCATACTTAGACCCTTGACACAACAGGACCTAACTTGACTCGATTGATCACATCAAAACTAACCCAGGGTACTTACAAGAATAGCTTCCTTTAATACCTTTGTAATGATTTTCCTAGACTTATTAGAAGCTTTAATCATATTAGTCTCCTCAAAGTCAATCATAGGAATAGCCTCCCTTATAGCATTGACTTGACTCCTAGACCTAGGGTTAGTTCCATAACTATATGAAACTCTATGATATAATAGTATATTCTCCTTGGCTTTAGTTTTGTATCTCAAACATTTCTTAGCTTTAAATAATTCTTGCCTATCTAAACCTAGGCTTCACTTATTGGACACTTGGACATTATTTGTCATTTTCTCTAGGGTCTTCTATAATTTATCAAGTGTTGATCTCAAAGCTTAATTTTCGATTCTTAAATTCTCAAAATTAGTTTTTACATGATTGGCTTGAGAATTTTTCTTTTTAGGCATATATCTAATTTTCTTAGAGTTCTTGCCTAAATTATTTTCGACCTTCTTATCCTTAGGTAAGGTTGTTTTAGCATGATATGATCTATAATTCTCCTTAGAATTATCATGCTTCCTATTTGCATGACAAATAACATCAAAATTATAAAACTTATTTCTAGCATATTTTTTTATCATGATACGAAGGAATACCATTAAATAATGGTATCTTAGTTTTATTTTTGGAAGCTCTCCCTTATTTAAGCTTCCTCTCTTGTTCTTGCTTGAAGACATTCTTTTCAGACATTGATTTTGATAATGTCCCTTGTGATTACACAATATACTTCTTGCCCTTTCGTATCAAGATTTCAATCTCCTTTGATTTTTCTCTTCACCTTGGGAACCATTTGAATTTTCTTCTTTACTAATTTTGAACACTTGCTCTTATGTTCATTCTTCCTACACTCAAAGTATATGATATGATTTTAATTTTTAACAATTGAAATTGTTTTACCTTATTTACCTATAGAGGTGGCACATGATCCTTCTTCATTGGTTCTAGATGTAGAGACTTCTTCTCGTTCTGATGTCAATGACCTATACTGCCCATCAATCTTTAAGGTGGATGCTTTTCAATTTCCTTCTTAGATGTTGAACACCTCTCAACTTCCGACTTCTCTTGTTCTTGATCCGAAGAGTTTCTCTCTTTGAATTTCCTTTACATTGCATTGAGGATAGATCTTTATGGAGTTTGATCAATTTGCTCCATAACTCCTTGGCATCTTTGAATTCACCTATCTTGCACAGATATTGTTAGACAACAAATTAGCCAAAAGCTTAATTACCTAATCATATGTCTCGGATCTCTTGATTTGCTTCTTGGTCCATTTCTTCTTCTTGAGATGTTTTTCATCTATCCATCGGGACTTCAAATCCCTCCGTTAGAGTGAATCATTGCTCTATGTCGTGAAGAAATTGTCAACCCTTGATTTTCAAAGGTACAAGCTTCCCAATCCGAAAGGTGGAGGTGCTTGGATGTCATATCCGAATCCATCTCGGAGATACATTTGTAAACTTAAGCTCCTTTGATAATTAGTTTGACAACTTGTTAATGTTGAAGGGCTTTGAGAATAAGACTTCTTCTTCTTTCTCTAGTTCTTTGTTCCTTTCGGTGATTGGTCCGGTGAAGAGAGACTTTGTTATGATATCACTTATTATGACATGTATGAGTTGGGGGGGGGGGGGGGTTGAATAGCTCGCTTCGTTTCTTCAACTTTGATTGGCAGCGAAAACTGGAAGCAAAATAAGTACGACGTTAATCCTTTGATTTTACTTGATATCCACCTCCTTAAGATGACTAATCTAAGGGTCTACTTTGTTGGGGACTTGATCGTATGACTAAAGGGGGGGTGAATATTCATCACCCTCTATTCTCTCGGTTCTCTCCTATACTTGTTAGTACTCAAGCAGAATAACAATTAACTTAAACTAACAAGAAGAGAGACAAACTAATTTACATAGTTCAGAGATGTTAGTTCCTAGGAATCGACTCCTGACTGTTACACCAGTGATGTCATGAGTCCACACCCGAAGATCAAATCAAACTGATCTAGTGGATTGACATAATGTTGCTTTTTAATTTCTTTGGGAGTGCAAGCTTTAGACTTGGTCGAGGTGCGAGTTTAATCCTTGAGAGTTGCGACTAGCTACGTCGCAGTCATGAATAGGGATCATAATTTTTCTTATGAATTCAGAGTTTCGTCGGAAAAATTCGAAATGGGATTCAGGAAGTATTTTTCGATATGGATTCGAATTTAAGGATTTCTCAAATCTTTATATTTAAACTAGGGGTGAGTATGGGACAGGGACAAGGATGGGGATGGAGATGGCGACAGGGATAGAATTCATCGATTAATTCAGTAAATGTTAGATGGGAAGTGAGGATGATTATTGTTTTAGATTTGTTCTCTAGGATAGGAAGCGGGGATGAAAATTTAATCCATGTAGGATCGTTGATGGAAATTCTCCGATTAAACATAACCGGGAATAAGATCGGAGATATAATTCGAACGTGGGGATGAAAATAACAAATCCATCCGCATCACATCCTATTATCATCCATAGTCATGAGTCATCAGTTAGCCACACAAGGATAATCAACTTTTTAGCTAGGTACACTACAAAAAATCAGACTTTTACCAACGAAATTTACCGACGGAATTCCGTCGGTATTGAGCCTTACCGACGGAACTACGACGAAAAAAAATGTCAGAATATTAATTATCGGGAAAATATTTCTGACGGAAATATCAGTCCGTCGGTATTTTTATTTACCGATGGAATAATCTGTCGGTATTCACCGATGGAAACACTATTTTCGTCGGTGAATATCGCAATTTTAGTGACGTGGCTGCGATACATTACCGACGAAATACATTTCTATCGGTATTCCATCAAAAATTCAAAAAAAAAAAGTCTTAAATCCTGTACACTACACAATAATCTTGTCAAATATACAATAGATTTCACCCAAAAGATGACATATAAACATCCAAAACTTCGAAACATACACACATCCAAACATTACACACATCCAAACATTACAAATATCGAAACATACAAACATTACAAACAAACATCCAAACTAGTGTAATTGAAACATCCAAACTGTAACTTACAAACATTACAATATCAAACATTACAAACAAACATTGCATACCATGATTTAATCTGGTACAATACAATGATTACAATCATCGAAACATCAACCAAACATTACATATCAAACAAACATTACAATGATTTAATCCGATATAATACAAATATCGAAACATATAAACATTCAAATTACAACAATATAAACAAAGTACAATATCAATATCCAAATTCAAATTACATACCATAATACAAGAAAATAGAAAACATCCTTATATTTGAAAATCCTACAAGAAAAATAAAATAATATATATTATGATAATGATGATTAGTATAAAAATATATTATAAAAATGCTAACTATAAAATTTATCTAGATATATATCTGATAATAAATAATTATATATGGATATATATCTGATGAATGCTAAATATAAAAATGCTAAATATGATAAGGATGGATGCTAACTATAATATATCTGGATATATTATAAAAGAGTAATGATTGGGAGAGTGAATTTGGGAGAGTGAATGGGAGAGTGAATGACGTGTAGCTAATGTGTACATGTTCGATCGCCGATCGGATACCACCGATGACTTCTGATTGTAGTCCCGAATCAAACTATGTCTTGGGGAATGGTGAACCTGGCGGGTCGCCGGTAATTGAGATCTCGCCGGATTGACGGTGAATGCGATGAGATCATAATTGCGGCGATTCCCAATGAGTTCACCGATCTTCTTAGGACATAGTTTGATTCGGGACGGTGATCAGAGGCTGTCGGTGGTGTCCGATTGACGATCGGACGTGTATATAATAACTGCCACGTCATTCACTCTCCCATTCACTCTCCCTATCATTACTCATTATAAAAATGCTAAATATAAAATAATTATATATGAATAACAAATTTTAATACCTGGATATATATCTGATGAATATGATAAGGATGTCTGGCTACAGAATAATGAATCATGAAAGGCAAAAATATAATATATTAGACTGTAATTACAAAATAAATAAATTTAACATACCTCAGGAAAAATCTTCTCGCCATCGTCTGTTAGGTCTTGAGTCTCCTGTGACTCAAAACCATGTTGTGTTTGTGTTGGAGGGGTGAAAGTAGCTATGATCGCCATCATATGATCCATAAAAGTTTTATGGTTGGCCTCTCTCCTCCGATCGTCCTCCGTCCTCTTCCAATCCTCCTCCGCTCTCCTCTTATCCTCCTCCACTCTCCTCTGCTGCTCAGTGGCTATCCACTGATCCATCTTTGATCCATGGAAGCAATTTGAGAGTGTAATTCTTGATTTTCTTGTCGTAAAGACTGCACCTCAAAAGAAGAAGCGGACGATGTGGCACGACCCCTGGGCATCCTTAAACGATCGAATGTAACTTTGGGCTGTGAACCAAGCCCGTAGAGGGTGGAGTTTTTTGTCCGTTCACCGACAATATCATAATAGATCTCATTCAGCTGGTCGGTGGATAAGGTATATGACTCCCCCCTCTATCGATGGTTGAGATGCCTCGACCACTCTATTCGTAATTTGATTCTGTATGAAAAAGGATTATCGGATGAATAATCAAATTGTATACAATTACTAATGTTAATAAAGATAGAAATGATTAAATAGAATAAAGATAATAATTGTACGTGTATCGCCTGTGATCGAGAATCGACAAATGTCCCATTTTTCTTCTTATGGGTCTTTAGAAAGATCTCCATACAAGTGGGTTGGCGAGCAAGATCTCGTTCCTGTATACACAAATTTATTAGAGTTTAACTATATGAGTTTGGTAATTGATAAATACAAAATTTATTTACATAAATTTGAATTAAACTCACCAGATCCATGGTATGCTCAACAATAGATTTAGATCCAAAAGAATGACGGGCTATTCCGGTGCTCGGGTCACCTGGCTCTATATATCTATTGGCTCGAGCCTTTTTAGCATTGTCCTTCCATCTTTGTTCGGACCAGGCGGTCGTCCATACACCCCAAGTCTCAACATCCACATAAGGCGGTCGCGTCACCTTCTTTCTTAAATAATACATGTGGTCTTGGTACAACTTGGCACAATAAATATTCCAAGTATTAAGAAATTTTGCCTCATGTCCGTCCTCCCATGTATATTTTTTCTACAATGAAAAATATTAAAATTAGTTTATTAAATTTTAGAATAGTAAATATATTAAATATACTTACGACAAATTCATTATAATAAAATGTCTTCGTCTCCTCATCTACATGTCTCTCATGTAAGGCCAACATCGCATACTCTTTCTTTAAATTTTCCAGTAATATAAGAGGACACTTGGTGGCCATTCGGAGTAAATCTGCATAAAAATTATGTTAAATTTTTAAAATATATTATAACTAAAGTCAGATATGAATATAAATTACTAATAATAAAAAATACTTACGATTCTCAAATAATTTTCAGAACTTTATAGCCACAGAGTGATACTGGCTGCTGACCTGGCTGTTGCTCTTGCTGCTGGTGTGTCATAATAGTATCTACAAAAAAAATTACAATACATCATAATAAAGTTTGGAGACATGATTATATAAATAAGAAATAAAATGAATACATAACTTACATGATAAACCAAAAACATGATATCCTGTCATTATTAAGATCACATTAATCAATAATAGCAACTTCTAAATCCTCATCGCTAGACTCTGTTAGTTCAACAACTTCATCGTTGCTGGACATATCTCCATCATCTATATCCTCGTAAATAACGTTAATATCTACAAGTAATTGAGATGTAGATTGGAGCTGAGTTGTGAATCAACAGAATATCTCTCCACGTAATCATTTTCAAATGCATCACGGTTTAGAGCAGTGAGGGTGTTCAACATTTCTATGGTTGAGCGAGCTTTAATTCGACAAACAAACAACCATTGACCATATCTTCGTCGGTAATTTCAAAAACACGCGTTATTTCAAAAATAGATTCCTAAATTTTTCGACGGAAAATATTCTCTGTCGGTAATTACCGACAGAATTATAATTCCGTCGGTAATTTCCTTATTCCACGTGTCTATTCATCCAATTGTCGACGAACAATGAAACGACATACCTAAATTTATCAACGAAATTATAATTCCGTCGGTATTTACCAATGGAATACTGACGGAATAAATTTTCCGTCGGTAATTCCGTAAGTAATTTCAGTATTTCTTGAAGTGGTAGGAGGGAAAAAAGTGTTTAATTTTGAAGAGTTGATTGAGTTAGTTATCATATGGTAGAGTTAGTAGAATAGAGTAAGAATCGATTTCCAATAAAGTCGGGAGAAATATTCTCACATATGAAGACTTGCTCAATTTTTTAATTTATCTCTCTATAAATAATTATGAAATCAATCGTAGAATGTTTAAAATGTGCTTATCACTTTCCTAGAATAGGAGGGGAGGGAAAAAAGTGACTTTCATGATATCATATTATTAGTGTTTCAGCAGTTGGTGACTATTTAAATCAAATATTTTTTAGAATAAATTTAATTGATCAAATTTTATCATTAAAATTAAATAAATTAATATAATATAATATCAATTAATTTCATTGATTACTAAATTAATTAAATTTTTTTAGCCAGAGAAGAATGATGATAAAATTTCAATCAATTAACCCTACACAGTTTTGAAAGAAAATAAATCTTGAAAAATATTTCTTCCTTATATAGAGACTCTTTGTATGAAAAATAACAAACATCTAATAAAATATTTTACACCTATTAATATGTATTCCAAATTTTGTTACAGCAAATTCATTATTATCCTTATTCTGCAAGGATGATAATCGATTTCCTGCCATTCTAGAATTTAGGATCAAATTTTAATGGGTGTGATTTATAAATGAGTAATCAATTGATGGATTATAACCAATGGTTTATTGATATTTTAAAATTAAATTGATTTAATCAAAATTAAAATTTTATAATCGAAATCCAATAGAATAAATTATGATTTCAAATATATTAAATATCTAAATTAACCAAATTAAAATTTTAAAATTAATTATTTAATTGACATTTTGTTCATCCTATAAATAACTCATGGATAAATCAAGTAACAGCAATGATTAAGTCTTCCCATGAATAATTAAAAGATCTAAGATTTAGATTTCAACTGCGGTGTACTAAGAGAATTTTTCTTCTAGTGAAAAACAAACTTAAGAATGTTAGGTTGAGCTTGGTATGTTTATTTTTCATTTTTATTTTCTATAGAAAATATAATTTTCTGGAAAACATATTTGGTTTGTATTTCAGCCTTATTTTCCAGGAAAAGATATAGCGTTTTCTGGAAAACTAGAGAATGAAATAAAGTCATTTTTTAAAATATGAGAAAATATGATTTTTTTGAAAAATAAAAAATGAAGCAAACCAAATGCCCCCTTAGTTATTTAGATGGATCTTCCATGCATCAGACTGGTTATCTTCGGGATTAATTTGTTCGAAGAGCTGAATATTTGGATTAAAAAAAATGAAAAATGCCATGGATGCCCTAAATAATGGTATAGTAGCAAAGTATCTTTCCAATTTCTAAAGTATTTAAGGATCGAGTCTTAGTTTCAGTGAATTAATAGATGAATTTATCTTAATAAGTGATTGACTTAAGAACGTTGGACTGATGGATAATTCATTACGAGCACTAATTGATTTTTCTTGATATTTGATGAAAAAATTTTATGACATCGAATTGATAATTTTTAAAATTAGTCCATATGAATTCGATATTTTGTGACAAACACACACACACACACACACACACACACACCGGATGGGATCCTCTGGTCCGCAAACCTCTGGTCCCTCCCTGGACCACTTTGGTGTTATAAAAACCCCACGCACGTGCGCACGTGAGCTTAGCGAGGCGTGAGATTTTTTTTCGCGAAATTTTTCCTCTGCTCTCTCGCGCATCCCTCCGCCGCCGCGCCGCCGAAAGCAAAGCCCTACGTGAGCTCAGCGAGCAGCGAAGCCAAAAAAAAAAATTCTCGCGCGACGCTCTTCCCTTCCCCGCTTCCTCTGCTCTCTCAGCGAAGCCGACCTCCTCCTCCCCCGACTCAAGCCTATCTCTCGCGTCCTCGTCTCCACGCTCTTCCCTTCCCCGCTTGAAAGCGCCGCACTCGGGACCGCCATCCTCGCTCCTCCGGTTGCGACTCCGGCGCTGCAGTTAATTGCAGCCATCCCTCTGCCGCCACTCAGAGCTGCTGGACTCCCCCACCTCCCTTGGCCATCTCAGATCACCGCTGGCGCTCCAGTCGCAAGCAGGTTAGGGGATTCTGTAAACTGGCCATTGTTTCTATTTTTCTCTATTAGCCACTTTAAGATTGTGTTTGAGCAATAATTTGATGTTCTTTAATCAAACCATAGTCTCGGAACCCATGATGGTTTAATTGAGAGTTATGGCAATCCAATTACACAAGTAAAGTCCACCACGTAGCAGGTTAGGGGATTCTGTAAACTGGCCTGGTTCTACATTACTCAACACAATTCTGTTTGTAGCATTGATCAAAGAAAAACCTTGTGTTGATTCCTTCCTCATTTTTACATTCATCGTCCCCTGTTTGAATGGCTAGTATATCTTATGAATGGCAGATATATGTGATACTATATATCTTATACTTAGTACTTATTTGAGTGGCTCTTTATACTAATATAATGGCTCATTGAACCTACGAGTCTTGTAAGTCAGTCACTCTACTCCCGGGATGAGCAAAGATATTCTCTCTTTTTTCGGCTTATTGTTTGATCCTTAGCCTTGTTCACTGTTTGTAGGTAGCATTGATTATTTTTTTACACGTCCTATTTCAATTCTAGAGTTTTTGTTGAATTTTCTTCTTTGATCACTATTTGAGAATTTGATTATTTTTTTACATGATCACAGTAATTATCATCGAGATGGAGGGTGAATCTACTTTCAATTTCGAAGGAAATGAAGATAATTGGGAAAGGGGCTTTGATGATATGAATGAAGGTAATAATAATCATATTTAGAATGTATTAAGCTTCAGTGTATTGAATTTCCCTATTTAGACATATTGTTTTGTTTGTTTAATTGTATAGGTTTGAACATTGAAATATACCCCAACTGGGGTTGGAATTTGAAACTGAAGAAAATGCATACCAATTTGAAACTGAAGAAGTTGGCTCTTTTCCAACGACCAACTTGGAATAATGTTGATGTTTGGTGGCAAGCTTTGGTGGAGGTTTTGGTGTGCAAATGTTGTTATGTTTTGTCTTTGTTTATGTTATGTTTTGTCTATGATTGCTCTTGTCTGTGTAGGTTTGGGGTTCTGAAAAAATTATTTCAGCTTTGTTCAGCTTGAATCCATGTTTGCTCTTCTCAATGCAGGGGATGCTAAGAACACTTTAACCGAGTTACTTCAATCATCAACCACAGAGGTAAATATTCATGCTACAATTTCTTAACAATAGCTTATCCAAGAAAAAAACATAGAAAAGTTTAGCTGCAAATAGAGGAAATATTAGCAACTTCAAATTATCAGTAAACTATTTCACTCAGACAAAACTAATAAATTCATAATGCACCTAAGCATCATTATGTAGTTATGATAGAATCCTTACTATTGATTAGATAACATCGTAACAAGGATAGTGATATTTTTGAGATGTGTTCATGTTTGCAATTCCTCTTCCTGGCATTTACTTAGATTCTTCTTTAAGCCACATACTTGGCTATATCTTCCAAACTTTGTGAAGCATTTGCTACTCAGGATTTATCAACTGCTTGAAACGCCTCTGCAAAGTAGTCATAGCAATCTACTGTAGAATACAAAACTTTTGTTCGATGAGACTCCTGAAATCAGATGTCTGCTGATGGCAATACATTAACTTGAACTATTATTTTTTTTTACAGTGTGCCAGCCAAATACCAGGTTTTTTCCACAAATGATCTCAAATTATATCTTTCCAATGCCATCTACGAGTTTTGTTAAAAGCAGTGATTTCAGTGTGGTGGATGGGAAGAAAGAGGTAAGAGTTCTAAGTTGGTCGTGCACAAAGCGAGTATTTTGCTGTTGTCTTTTGAAATGTTCAAGTTGGATAATGTTGCTTGTCTCTCATTGATTTTGTGCCTTCATAATTATTTAAATAATGTCATAATAGTTGAAGATAACGTGCAGATAATTTGCTGCTTACTGCAAATCAGAAGAATGTGAAGCTTATTGATTTTAGACTTGCAAGAGAAGAAACAGTTATTGAGATGATGACGGCTGAAACTAGGACTTATAGATGGATGGCTCCTGAGGTGATACATCCTTGAGCTAATAAGATCCCAAACATGGAAGAAATTTGCACAAATTACATTCTGCAATGTTGTTGTTACATTCTACAATGTTGTTGACAACTTACATTCTCAATGCTGTTCTTTAACTGGCATTGAGAAGCATTGGACTTCTTTATATACTTGTTTTGATCCTTTCTATGTCGAGAGAAAAAAAAATTAGATCATTTGGTTTTTCACAGAAACAAATACTCTTAATGAATGAAGTTCATGAACGTGGATCACACAAATCATTCTCGGAACACTTGTCTCTTCTATTTTTGTGTTTTAATAAAGGAAACTTGGTTATTCTGAAATTTCTTCAGAATTATAAGATCTGAATCTCAGAGCATCAAATTAAAGACTGAAAAGGAATAGAAAAAACATCACAATTGTTTATCACGATCATGTTTATCCTGTCCAATAACGTAGCCCAAATTTACAGAATCAAATTTGATGAACGACATATCTGGTTTGAGATTTTTAGAAATATCATTCACCATTGTGGAGGAAGCTTTTGACGATGTTTCAGGAGGTTTTCTCAGCATAAGATCCATCTTAATTCTTTGCTCTATAAATACAAGTATTTCATGCTCTATTCTCTGTTCAAAAAAGGAATTTGTTCAGTCATTAACACTTGACGGACCATGTAGAATCATGCCTCGCGATCAATTGCCGAGCAAAACTGAAAACCGTAGAGAATGAAACCAATTAACCATTCAACAGAATCAGGTAAGGAGACACAGATGAAGAGAAAACAGAAATTTGTCAATAGAAATAATAAGAATTAGAACAGATTCACTGAAGGTGTTATCATTTTATAGAACCAAGTGATCAGTTGTGAACAGAAGAAAAGGTTTGAAATCTTTATAAATATCAAAGTTATTAATGATAAAAATTACTGATCTAATTTGTTAGAAACAAAAACCGGTTGCATAGTCATGAACTGAAGCAGTTTAATCTACACTAAGCTGAAGGACAAAAGAAACAATTTCTCAGATATAGCACAAGTTCAAATCATACAAGCTAACGAGAAACAGGATCGAAATATCCGAGGAGCACACGTTTAGTTTCAGAAGAAAATGATGATCTGAACCAACATATCCCAATAACTATTTCCATCTTGCATCTCTGAATAGCACATGCAAATCTACAGGGTAAAATAACAAATCTTGAAGAACTCCATGAACAAATCTATATGTTTGCTGAAATTCAAGT
This sequence comes from Boesenbergia rotunda, assembly GCA_024364735.1. NCBI lineage: Eukaryota > Viridiplantae > Streptophyta > Magnoliopsida > Zingiberales > Zingiberaceae > Boesenbergia > Boesenbergia rotunda. Next base: position 122,069 of record JAGFNQ010005100.1, read on the forward strand.
TTGCTGAAATATGACATTGAACTGTGTGGCATACATTGAACTGAATTTCAAGTTTGTTACATTACAAAGTTGACTTCAACAACACAAGTAGAGAGGCACTGAGAGGAAGGGGAGAGGGCTTGAGTCCGAGCAGATGCTTGGGCGCGAGAGAGAAGTCGGCGATGCTGCGGTAGAAGGAGCGATTGAGCGCCGGCGTTGCGGTCCCGAGTGCGGCGCCGGAGTCGCAACCGGAGGAGAGGGATGGCTGCTCGCGACTGCAGCGCCGGCGTTGCGGTCCCGAGTGCGCGCAACCGGAGGAGCGAGGAAGGCGGGCAGCGATTGAGCGCCGGCGTTGCGGTCCCGAGTGCGGCGCTTTCAAGCGGGGAAGGGAAGAGTGCGGACCAGAGGCGACTCGTAGGCGTCGGGCGCGATGGAGGGGAAGGGCGATGGAGGGGAAGGTTAGGGTTTTCCTTTCGGCGGCGGAGGGAGTCGCGAGAGAGGAATTTTTCGCGTGAGAGGGCGCGGGCGCTGTCGATTTTTTTTGGCTTCGATTTTTTTTTGGGTTCGCAGAGCACACGTGCGGTGCACGTGTGTGGTTTTTTATAACGCCGAAGTGGTCCAGGGGAGGACCAGGGGTTTGCGGTCCAGAGGATCCGCGCTGCACACACACACACACACACACATATATATATATATATATATATATATATATATATATAGATATATATATATATATATATATAACAGCTCATGTATGCCCCCGAGTCAACATAAATGGAAAAACGATGGCAACTAAAAAAAATTGAAACATATCAATGGATGAAAAGTTTTGTCAACGTAGACTCCGTGCACGACGAAACCAGCCATCTCCCATAGATCCGCGTCACCGGAGAATCAACTGTTACTATCTTTCGGATCTCGTTACATCGAATTTGGAACGCACTCTCAATCAGTGACAATTCAACGGGGTTGACTTGTTAAAGTCTCGGTCAGAAAAGGCCAGCCGGTGATTGAAGTCACGTAGAAAAGGTTAAAAATATTATGCTTCCGGAGTCATACATTTCCTGCACCCGTAACAAAGTCAATGGATTCTCAATTTTTTTCCCCCATGAAATAGACGGATGTTAGCGCACGAAGTGTCATCGTCATGAAATTTGATAATCAAATCCTGACGAAACCAGTACCTATTCTCTCTTATGCGCTATTCACTGTCTAAGTTAATAGTCGATCGCCGACGTGGCCCTATACGGGCGCCCAAGTGCTTGGGGGCACCTTACACGTGATTCAAGGATTATCCACCTCGCAACGTTCGTGAATGATTACTTCTGGAACACTACTGGCTTCTCGGGTGTCTGTATGCACTCGGGCACTCAGGAACACGGGCGCCTGAGTGACTTAAAGGTCACTAATCTCCAGTGGCTATTCTTAGGTAATCTCAAGCCTTCCAGAGTTGGGCTCACCTGAACCCTCCTCCGACCTTCTCCTCGAGCGTGTTTCTCCTTGACTTCTCGTCCCTCTCGAACGTCGCACAAATCCTTCTTGCTCCACCGGCGTACTCTTCCACATATCACCGCGTCCCTCAGATCCACCGAGCTCGTCGACACCCTTCCCGTGCCGTCCTTCTTGACCGCTGCATCTTCTTGCGCTCCTAAACTCCTATACACTTAGACACAGAGATCAAATATAACATGACGTAACTTGATTCGGTTGACCACATCAAAACTCACTTGACATACTTACAATTTTTTCCTTTTTGATGTGCATGAACCCGACTTAGGATTAAAGAACATATGAAATGACAGAAATAAATATTTATTTAACAATGTAAAAAAAATTAAAAATTAAACCTCCCCTTAACTTAATCCTAATTTCTCTCCCTATGATCACATAAAAAAAACATGTTAAGGGTATTTAAAAAAAAATTAAACTAGAGAAAAAAAAAGTTGTGTAAATTGTTCACGTTTGAAGCAAAAATTGAATGAAAAGGTAAAATAAACATTAGTAATTTAAATGTAAAATGCATTTTGGAAAAAAAAATCATAAAAAATTATTTAGACATCTAAAATTTTTAAAAATTTTTGAGAATACAAAAAAAATTATATTTTTCAATTATCGATGTAAAAGTATTTTTGAAATAAAAATCATATTTTTGAAAAAATATTTATAAAAAATTATCAGTTTGTTGAAAAATAATAAAAATTTTATCTAAGTTGAAAAACTAATAGATTCATTTCTGAAAAAAGTTTTAACATAAAATAAATTTTTTAAGTGTAAGAAGATAAATTTTATTTGATAGTTGATAACATTTGAAAAGATAATTTTTAAAATTAGAATTTGGCAGACGAAAATTTGAAAACTTTTTCCTAACATTCAAGAGTTCATCTATAGACCCCGAAAAATCGGATTCATCAAAATATTTTTTTAAATATTTTTAACAATTAAAACTTTATTTTCAATGATTCGTAAAAATTTATTTAACGGAAAAATTTCTTAACATTCACCAAATTGAAGTCCATCACAAAATAAATTTAAAAATAATTTTTTTTACAATAAATAAATATTCAAATAACAAAAAGAATGACAAACATAACATTACTAGCATGAAATTGAAAGCTAACAATTTAATACGGACTTTGGAATCCAAAATAAATTCTTATCAACAGGGTTAACTATATATTTTGTAAGAATATAGTTTTGGGCACTTTTGTAATTTGGCCCTTGTGATATCATAAATACCAATTTAGTCCTTCATAATATCTAACTTTTAAATTTTGAAAATAATTTGAACATGCATGGTTATTTTTCAATTTTTCAACTCTGATTATGATGATAAGGACTCGTAATGTTACCTTTAGGTTGTGGGTCTTTGACTTCGTTGTCTCTTTTCTTTTATTCTTCAACTTGGGGCAATTTTTCCTAACGTGTCCCTCTTCGTCGCAGTGATAGTATTTATCTTCCTTTTACTTCGAAGGTATCTTTTGGCCTACATCTCATTAAATTTATTAGATTTAAAAACATTCTTAAATTTTCTTACCATGTATACTGCTCCCACTTCTGAAGACACTTCATCATTTTGGGTCTTCTTTGAGTGTAGGGCAATGTTGTCTATCTTTTTACCATTTCTTGTGCACCGAGACTCGTGAAATTCTAAGGTACAAAATAACTGTTCTAGAGTACTTACCTCTAGGTTCTTGGAGATATAGTATGAATCTATTATTGAAGTCCACTCTGAGGTTCTTGGAAATGTGTTTAAAGCATATCTTTATGAATCTCGGTTCGTTATTGTTTCCCCAAGATTCGTGAGTTCGGTGATTAATTCCTTTATCCTCGCTTGTAGTTGCGTCACCGTCTCTCCTTCTTCCATCCGGAGGTTGGTTAGTTGGTTTCGAAGGACATCTCGTCATGCCAACTTCGCTTCCGAGGTCTCTTCATGCAACTCCAAGAATTTCTCCCAGAGCTCTTTCGCTGACTTATAGGTTTTGACGCGGTTGACTTCTTGTGCTAGTAGAACGGTTAGCAGATGGAATTCTGCTTTCCCATTCGCTACAAAATCCGCTTACTCCTTTTTCGTCCACATGATCTCGTTTTTATCTTTATTCTCGGCATCTTTGGGGGCTTCAAAATCATTTTTCATTATTAGTAAAAAATCAAAATCAGTTTTAAAAAATACCTGCATTTTTCACTTCCAACTAGCGAACTCCCCCTCAAATTTTGGCAGGTAGATGACTGGTCTGACCATTTTGTCCTTACTTCAGTGGGCGGTTAGTCCTTCTGGAGCATCCTAGCTCTGATACTAGTTGTCGATGATCGTGCGGTCGGTAAGAGGGGGATAAATTACCTTTGTAAAATAAAAACAACTTTTTTGTTCTTTCTTAAACAAAGATTAAGATTGGTTCTATAAATAACATAAACAAATTAATAACGTAAATGGAAGAAAGGAAGAGGCACAAATGAGTTACTTGATTGCAACCTAGGTGGTTACTAATTAAAGGCAAATGTAGTACAATATCCAAAATACTCCTTGTGGGTAGAGAAACCTCTTATACAATGAAGAACTTAGAAAAACAGTGAAAGCAAAAAAGGAATTTGTGTACAATTGAATTGATATTTGCAATTGAGTTCTGGGGGTTTATTTATAGCCCCAGTGAAGTTTATCCTATCCCTGACGTAGTCCTACACGGGCGCCCGAGTGCTTGGGGGCGCCTAACACGTGGCTCAAGGGTTATCCACTTTTCAATGTTTGTGAATGACTACTTTTGGATCAATACTAGCTTCTCGAGCATCTGTATGCACTAGGACACTTGGGAATATGGGCGCCTGAGTGCATAGGACCGCCCCCATTCACGGGCACTTGAGTTGACTTTAGGCTAATATAGTGTTGACCAGTCTTCAGTGGGTCTTCTTGAGTGATCTCGGGCCTACCAGAGTTGGGCTCGCCTGAACCCTCCTCCGACCTTCTCCTCAAGTGTACTTCCTCCCGGCTTCTCATCCCTCAGACGTTGCACACGTCCCTTCTCAATCCACTGACATACTCTTCCATAGACCTCCGCGTCTCTCAGATGCATCAAGTCCGTCGGCTCTTTTTCCATGCCATCTTTCTCAACCGTTATGTTTTTCGCTCGACTTTTTATGTTTCTAAGTTTCTATATACTTAGATATAAGAATCAAATATAATAAAATCTAATTTGACTCAGTTAACTATATTAAAATTCACCTGACCTACTTAGACACTTAACTAATACGCATGGCTTAGCTTACTCATATGGACTCAACTTTTCTCAACATGTCCGGTCAATTCATTCGACTTATCTAATTACATTTATCAAAAGACAACAATTATTTCAGAATTTATGTGTAAATAAAATGAAATGGGTATCCCATCTACTAACGGACCTCGACGACAGTTGTATTCCATCTATTAAAATTTCCATATAATGGGTGGATAGTTAATATATGAGTAAAATTTAAGAATGAAAAATATGATAAAGTTAATATATTCTCTTCCTACGTATTAGTTATAGTATCCAGATTAATAATTTTCATGATTTATTTTTATCATATTAATTTTGAAATGAATTAACACGTACGTAAGCAGTTTCTTCTTTCTGGCTCTATTCAAGTTGTTCGGCTGAGACTCTGCTTTGTATGCTTTGGTTTGGATCTTACCCAACCTCTGAGTTCTTATCCGCCTGAACCGGAGGACCGACTGAAGTCTTCCTGAACCGGAGACGAAGGAATCACGTTTTTGCTACCAGACAACAATCGTATTCATGTGGTGGGGAGACTAACTAACGTCTTAATAATTAACTTCGTTGGTACATGTGGTGGGGAGACTAACTACTTAATAATTAACTTCGTTAGGTTACTATCCATTGGTACCTTGCTGAGTCACCTCCACGTGGCCATCATTTGCCGCAGTCGCATCATATCTTCGTGGCACATTGTATTGTGTCGATGCACCAGAAGACAGTCACGAAGGCAATAGATTCTTAGTGACCCAGGTTGCCCGGAAGGATATATTTAAGGAGGCAGATCCTCCGTCCGTTTTCCCCCTATCTTATCTGTCTTCCTGATCAACGAGTCATCTAATCATCGATCAGACATTATCGACGGCTTCTGACGATCATCCCAAACCAAACTATACCCTGAAAGATACGGTGAATCCACTGAAATCACCGGAATTAGGATTTCACCGGATTCAATAGTGAATCCGTTGGGATCACAATTACAACGATCCCAACAGATTCATCATTCCCTAAGATATCGTTTATTTCGAAATGATAATCGAAAATTATTAATGATATCTGATGAACGACCAAACAATTCATGGACCATCATCAACAAATATGAGACAGACAAGATAGAAATCCTCGAGGAACAGAGAATCCCATCCATAACTTTAAGGGGGAAATTAACTCACCCGCCCTTAAAGTATCCACTCACCGACCTCGTAAAATGAAACAACATATAACAATTATCATAATTATAACTTATGTTCAATAGATAATTCTAAAATATAATAATTATAATGTAAGAATTATAATTTTATAATTGTTACCAAATGAATATTAAGTGAGTAGATTAAATTCTTATCATATGCAACATGATAAATTGGAACAAGTATGTATTGTAGCGATTCAAAATTTAAATTGAAATCGATCTATTAAAAAAAATCAAAACTGATATCTCAACAAGTTAAAATTAATCCAATAGCATAAAAAATAATTGTACTCATCTTAAATATCTCATAGTATGTTTTTAAATTATGTAAAAAAAATAAATTATAAAATCAATTTATAATTGAGCGTTAAATAATTCAGGGATGCGAAACAAAATTTTCTGGGAACGTGTCTGTCAAGGAAAAAAATTAATCCACTAATCGTTTAAAGTTAGTTGTATAATTTTACAAGGAATCCATGGAGGGAGGCGTTCTTCCAAATAAAAAAAAAATTAAAATGCCTCATTCAATTTCCTCTCAGACATCCATTATTCGATCCCTAGCTACGATATATTTTAAAAAAATTCTCTAAATGAGACGTAAACTCTGAGACGCTAAACTTCTAAACCGTCCACCGCGAACACTTTTCGATTTATCATAATGACCAGTAGAAAATTTTCGGGGGACAAAATTAATCATCATCTTAAGTTCATTTACTACCTAGTCTAATATTTAAAAAAGGGGTGCTTTTGATTTTTTGTCCTAATTTAAATCCCCATAATTTTCTTATTTTCGAGATCCATTTCAATTTCCATCTCAAACCATATTTTAAAATGCATCAGGGTGTCTACTTTATCGATATAAACAAAAGACAGATTATTTTCAGTGTAAGGGAAAGAGAAATAATATGCTGGCAATACTTCCTGTGGTTTGTCCCAACTCCACTGCAATTCTTCTTAGTTTATTAGTTTCAGGTGATTTCTTCACCTAAAAGATCATTTGCTCGCAATCAATCAACTAACTACAATTCAGCACAAGAACAATCATTTAGGTTGCTTTTTGATGATTTGGTTTCCCTCCTGAGTTGAAGTGGTTGCTTCAAACAAAATATAATTAATCTTTTCCTCAACCCTGGCGGAACCTTAATGTTCCGACAAATAAAGATGTTTTGGTTTGACAAAAAAATTATTATTTCTATATTTTTTGATAATTCAGATATCTAACTATTAACTCATCTAACTTTGTTAATTGAGCATCTAGGAAATACAACCAAACACCCCAATCAATATCTTCTCGGTTTGGTTCACCAAACTTTGGAAAGAACTCGGTTTCAGGTTTCCCAAGGCGATGATTCACCGATTGATTTTTCTCCCTGTTTATTCATGATCCAGAAGAACCTCTCACCTTCATATCCAAGCCACTCGCATGATGGCCTGTTGTCCCACTGAAATCCTCATTACTTTCTCATCATCTTTCCTGGTACCAAAATACTTTTGATGCCAAGAAAAGGTAAAAGCAGTGCCAAAGTGATATACAACCAAATGTTTTAGTTTACTCCTACTTTTGTCACTCACAGCTAGTGATGACTATAAACCTCCCCTCCTCCACTCATCTCATATCTCGCAAATCGTTATAAGAATCCAAGCCTCAGCCTGCTCGACCAAATTTGCAGCATTAGCAAGACCAGCAACAGCCATTGCAATCAAGAAATTGCAGAATTGTTGGTTTCAAAATGGGCGAATCTAAGCAGGCAAGGATGTTTACATGTTTTCCTTTGAGGTATTTATTCAACTCCAGGAGAATGCATGCAGCGAGATTTGCTCTCTTCTTGTTTGTTTTGACAGGAAGTAGAGAACAACCAAGAAGAGAAGGTCAAGGAGAAGAAAGAAGAGAAGGCAGCAGGTCCTCCTCCACCCATCGTCCTGTCTCTGGACCTGCACTGCGTTGGATGTGCAAGGAAGATAGAGAAGTGCATGCTCAGATGTAGAGGTCGCACCCAATTCTAACTCAGTTATTCACTAGAACTCCTCTACTCATATTTATGTAGGCATCTGGTTTAACTATGCTTTGTATTTTCTCCGCATCAGGAGTTGAAAGGGTTGAGGTGGACATGATGCAGAACAAGGTCACAGTCAAAGGGATAGTGGATCCTCAGGCCTTGTGCTCCAGAATTCAAAAGAGAACACAGAGACAGGTCCAAGTGCTCTCTCCTCTGCCCCCGACTGAAGGGGACCCCAAGCCGGAAGCTGATCCACCTCAGGTATGCAAAATTCAAGTATGCCTTCTGAAATTGTCTCACTTCCTGAGTGAAATCTTAGAGTTTGGACTTGGCTAACGTTTGTAAAAAGGAGAGCGGCATGACAACGGTCGAGCTCCTTGTCAACATGCACTGCGAGGCGTGCGCAGAGCAGCTGAAGCGAAAGATACTAAAGATGAGAGGTGACAAATGACATTGACCTTAGTTAACAACTAGCATGGATGCATCATACGTTCAAACCATTAATTTCTATCGTGATTTCAATTGAAACTGGTTGCAAACTCACTGATTTTTCTAGGAGTGCAAACGGCCAAGACCGACATGACTGTTGGGAAGGTCACTGTGACCGGTACGGTGCCTGGAGAAAAGATAGTGGAGTACGTTCACCGGCGCACCGGGAAGATAGCTAGCATCATCCCTCCGCCCAAGGAGGAGAAGAAAGAAGAAAAGAAACCCGAGGAAAAGGCCCCGGAGGAGAAGAGTGAGGAGAAAAAGAAAGATAGCAATGAAAAAAAGCAAGAAGAAGGGAAGGCATCTGAACCGCAAGAAAATGTAAGTGACAAGAAGGAATGCGATGCCAAGGAAGAGGAGAAGACAGAAACTGACATCGTGAGTGTTGGCCAAGACGACATGATGAACAGGAAGATGTATTGGCCTGGCAACTTCTTCAGTGAGGAAGAGATGGCGAGGAGGATGATGGTTCACTGGATGCCGGTATACATAACCCAGCAGCCTCCACCTCCACCACCACAACTCTTCAGTGATGAGAACCCCAATGCCTGTTGCATCACATAAAATTCCATGCATAAAAACAAAACAGAGCTAGGAAGCCATGCCATTTACTATTTCATATAAGATGACGTCGCATGCTAAAACTGTAAACTTATGTATAACTTGCTCTTGTTCATGTTTTATCATGAATTGTAACTCCTCTACGTCCTATCCTCTGGTTGTTTCAATAATTTCCGAAGAAATTGTTTTTTCAAAGAGAAATATCTTTATATCTTAGGCTATGCAAGAATAAAATCTGTTACAACAACTGCAGATGAAAAAGCACATCGCGAATTTTCAGTATCAGAACAAGGCTGAAATGTATATATTGCATCTACCAAAGATAATATTATATTAACAAATGCCCAAAAGCTTAGAACTAAAATGTAAAGAAAGAACACAGAGGACAGGATGAAACAATACTGAAAACTAATTACCTCCAAAGCTTGAGCAAAAGGTGGTGCATTGCATGTGGAAAATGGCTGCAGGGTGCAGGAACAGGGAGAGTGGCTTTGCTTGACTGCTTGTGCTGCAGATGGTGAGTGTCACATGGTGGTAGGGACATGGAAGAAAAAGAGAAAAAGGTGGTCTTTCCTACCTGGGTTCATGTGTCTGATTGGCACACAGGCATTCCAACTTCAACATCCCATGATAGCAGAGCAGAACATGCTCGAGTTGATGAGACTGGAAACAGGTAGCCCCTTGGTCGTGCCTCCAATCACAACTGCATTTGAAAGATACTTTAAAGGTAAGACATGATATGACAAAATTGAGGGAATGGATCAGATCTTCTGCATCACAATGATCATGGAGGAACACAGCTGAAAAGAGTTAAATTAGGCAGGTTTAACTTCTTGAGCAGTAGAGAATTGCTTCAACCAGACAGTCAAAAGCAACCGTAAAATGCATGCTGAACAAGTCATCCTAATTAAATTTTGAACAAAAGGTGGAACTGAGTTTCCTTAACAAGGAAGAACAAAGGCAACTAAAGAGAACCACTAGATTGTGAAATTGTACACAAGCAGGCAATGGTTCTTTAAGATCAGATGTGGCATTCCACATGGTCATCTGCTCGAAAGGAAGAAAAGTTGCAACAAATAAAATCAGCTACCCCATAAATCTGAACTCCTATTGGTTGTCTAAAAAAAACAAGAACCCCATCTGGACAAGCTCCGAGTGTTCTTAACTAGGAAATTGCTTCTAAAAGGATTGATCCTTAAAAATATCAAGCATTTAAACATGAAACTACCTTAAGCAATATAAGAACTAAAGTATCAAGTAATGTCTATTGAAGTATCTCAAAACCAAAAAACTCAAACAAGCATCAATCTTAATTAGTTGAGCAGACTAGGGAAAAATCTTAATACTCGATCCAGTAGGAGGCTGCATGATAGATATCGTGGATGCTTTAAAAGGGAAAAACTGCATGAATTTCAAGGTAGGAAATCTGCACTAATTATCATAATGAAGACTTAAGTGGGGATAATAATACTTGGGAACATACAAATTCTTAAAGAAGTGGTCTATGAACAAGTTCAACTTTAAAACCTAAAACACATTTATTCTTTGTTGAAACAAATCATGTGAAAAAATTGCATGATATAATGAAATATGGATCAACTGAAAGAGTTGGAAATGCAATGATAGTACTGGAACTGATCTGATTATTTTCATTTGCTTAAAGAAAAAAATATAATAAAATCCATGTGAGGCATTTAGTGTTGCCTTTTTAATATCTCAAGTGTGTACCAATTCTAATTCAAGCAGTCATATAATCAATTGTTTCATATTAGGAGAAGTGCACAACAGATAAAAACTTCATGCTTACCAGTATGCTGCTATTAAAATTTAAATACTTGTAAGAGATTAATCAATGAGAAGCCACATTGTATTCATCACAACACATCCACACTTCCAATTGTATTAAGAATTACTAAAATTCATAGTTGGACGCACGGATTTAACTATTATGACAAATGATACAAAAAAATCAAAGAAAATATAATTAGTTTAGGATGGGTACATCCTTTAAGTTTTATAGTGCCAAGTTAAAAACACGTCTAAGTGAGTTCTGGTTTTGGTAATCTAGGAAAGATTCAACATATATTTCTTACCAACAAATATTTGTGACTAAACTAAACCTGCTCAGCAGGCTTAGCTTTACAATATGGGGGAAAAGGCAAATATACTCTTGTTAAACGGGCACCATAGATTGAGCAGTTTGACACTAATTAAAATTACATGGCTGAATATATATATTTTTCACCACTGCATCCAGCGAACTAGAAATGCTTAAACTCGCCCCTGACAATCTTAATATTTCCAATATAGTCTATCTTTTTAACAATCACTGTTCCAAGCAGAAGTATGAACTTAAGAATTAGTCACGAGGACATTATAACTGTTACGCCGATTTAAGTACAATTCAGCGATTGCAGTATGTAATGCTGCCCCAATCGGAAGGACATCCTCATCAAGGAAAAAATGAGGGGAGTGAGCAGGATAGACTGAACCAGCTCTCTCATTTCTCATTCCAATGCCAAATATAACACCTGGGATCAACTGTTGGTAGAATGCAAAATCTTCACCAGCCATGATTTTTTCCTTCATCTTTACCTTGTCTTGGCCAAGTAGAAGGGCACCAACCTCCTGTAGATGATCATTCAACTCTTCATCATTCACTACAGCTGGATAGATTGGGTATTCCTCCGCTAGCATGCTAATAACTGCCTTACATCGATGAACAGCTGCCTGGCCTTCTATCACCTGAAGACATTAGAAAGTTTCAACTTTTAGAAGGACAAGTAATGCCAATGCATATCATAAAAAGTAGAATGCTTTTACTTGTCCATCTAGGTCGATAAAATAGTGTTAAAGATTACAAGATGCCATTGGGACAAGCACCAAATTAATGTAAGCAAGTTTTGCATTTGTGTGCCTATAGCAAAAAGTAAGTGCCCGAGGAACGTACCTCTTTTACCCTTCTCTGAAGCCTTTGCAGGCCTTCAGTGGTTATACTTCGCAGAGTACCACCAAATTCAATAATCGGAGGTGTTTCATTGAATGAGCTACCACCCTTGACATATGTAACAGACACTACCTGCAAAATATCAGTAGACGGTTCAGATAACAATTATGTCACCAGCAAATACACAACTAAGAAGACAATAGCAGAAGCAAACAAGATAATAGACGGTCATCGTGAATAAAGTACGTGACTCATTGAAAGCCACTGATACATCATCCGTGCAATATAGAACTTATTAAAATCAAATACTTATTAGCAAGATAAAAAGAAATAATGGCAAATGTCAGATCATAGCATACTTGACTATGCAGAGGGTCATCTTCTCTGGAGATGAGCTGTTGCATTGAAAGAATAGCAAATGCTGCAGCAATAAGTGGATCCACATTTAAATGAGGTTTTGCAGCTTCTCCACCTCTACCTTCTATTTTGGCTTCAAAGAAGCACACGGCAGCTTGACTAGGCCCTGGAATTGAGCCAATACTACCTGTAGGCAACATGTAATCAACATGCATAGCAAAGATAGCTTCTATGCCATCTAGAGCACCTTCCTTGATCATGTGAAAAGCACCTGCACCACCCTCTTCTGCAGGTTGAAAAAGAAGTCTCACTGTCCCCTTCAAAATAAACACCCAAAACAAATTAACAGATGTTGCGTTAAGGATATGTTGTTGTGTTAAATCGATTCACACTTTTCGTTCAGATGTAAAGGAAAAAAAAATAAAAGAACAAATAAACAACCAACATAAGCATAATTTCCCAAAATGTAGTTCTAAGGAAAAAGGGGCATGGTTTGACAAATGAATTTAATGGGTCACTAGAGCTTCGCTAGGCTAAAATTGTACAATTTCAAAACTAATTTGATATTTCCAAAATTTGGTTGTAATAAATAGCTAGCTTGATTGTGTTTCTCTTCCTCACTCACTACTGTAGCAAAAGGTAATTATACTCATCCCAGCAGTTGGTTCACAATATGTGAAGGGAAATAAATCACAGGGTCAACTAGCCAATGATGTGTGGAGGGAGGAATAGTTATCTACAGTAACAGTATAAAACCAAGCAGTTGAAATAAAAGTCCATGCGAGCTTTTTCCGCCCTTTCTTCCTCTCCTCTTCTCCTTTTTCTCTTTTGTCGTTTCTCTCTTTTCTCTTTCTTCTTTTCCATTGTTGATCCTGTTTCACCAGACTTTTCCATCCTCTATCCACCCCGGAGTAAACACAGCATCAATCTTCTTCTTTCGGAATCCTACTCAAATGTTCACCAGGTCGTGCACTAAACAACGCAGTAAGTGGAACAGAGTACGTGACGAAGTGTTTCGAGCTGTAGTAAATGCGGGGGAAAAAAAAGGAAAGCCGACCCTCATGAAAGAAAAGACAGAGTATAGTGGGTGTCTTTGAAAGAAAGAAAATACCCGAAGTACGTTCTTCCGTTGATTCAGCAATTTTGCGGCACCAAGAAGCATCGCCACATGAGCGTCGTGTCCACAAGCATGCATCACGCCGTCGTTCTTGCTCTTGTGCTCCCACTCCACCATTTCCTAACCTCGCATGGAGAAAGACAAAAACTTTAATCGACGCCCGTATATCCTTTCGAAATAGGACTTACTTGAAACCCTAAAAGGTAAAATTGGCAACAAAGTACCGAGAATGACGAGTAATCAAAGTAGGAAAGCACCGTTATAGGAATTTAAAAAGATAACCAATTCTTGTAGGGTACCTGAAGGGGGAGAGCATCCATATCAGCGCGGAGGGCGACGATTGGCGGGCCGCCGGAGCCAATTTCGGCGAGGACACCGGTGCGAGCGTAAGGGAAGGAGTAGGGTATGCCCAGACGGTCGAGGTGGAACCGGATAAAGGCGCTGGTGTTATGCTCCTGGAAGCGGAGTTCGGGTTGCTCGTGGATCCGCCGCCGAATGGAGACCAGCCATTCCTTCTCCTCATTGGCCGATCGCAGCAGCTCCTCTGCATCGTAGCGCAGAGAAGAGGAAAGCACCAAGCACACAGGGAAGATGAAGAGCCAGAGAAGGAGAGGGAGGAGGAGGAGGAGACGACGGACAAGCAGATTTCCCATTTGACTTCCGAAGTACATATTTTTGGAATGTAATAATAATAATATATTTTTGAGATATAGAATGCTCTTTTAATATTTAAAAAAAATAAAATGCTTTTATGTTATAATAAAAATAAATGATAATTTTTTTTAATTGACACAAATATTTCGAAGCAAGATTATACCAATTAATCTGGGAACGATTTTTCGAATGATTATACAAATCAAAAGGCACGGTATCTCTAGGCTCTTTAATACGTGGGTATTCCTGTCTTATAATTTGGGGTTAAAATTGACAAAATTAATATATCCGTCCTCCTTACGTATTAGCTATAGCATCTGAGCTAATAATCTCCATAATTTATGGGCAGGGATCCTCTGGTCTCAAAATCCTTGGTCCATCCCTGGTCCACACTAAAATTGCGGCCGGATCGTGATTGCGATCCGGCCGCAATTTGTTCCGATCCTCTCTAGGGTTCACCGTGCCCCTCAGGTTATAGTTTGGGTTCGGACGGGTGGCCGGAAGCCACCCGACGCCCTAAACCCTAAATCTAAGATTTAGGGTTTAGGGCGTCGGGTGGCTTCCGGCCACCCGTCCGAACCCAAACTATAACCTGAGGGGCACGGTGAACCCTAGAGGGGATCGGAACAAATTGCGGCCGGATCGCAATCACGATCCGACCGCAATTTTAGTGTGGACCAGGGATAAACCAGGGATTTTGGGACCAGAGGATCCCTACCCATAATTTATCTCCTCCATATTAATTAGTCTGGGATGGGACGACGAAGACGCTGAGATGAACGAATCACTTTTTTATCACTTGCAATGATCTATCCGACAACCCCTTTCTCAAACCTACTATCCGTGGAATTGATGGTAATTGAGTTTCGATCTGAAATTGACACTTGAAAATCTTGCCACTAGGTTGTTAATATACCAAATATTTATGAACAAATTTAGTGTTCGATTTAGTAAGAACTTATTTATATTTATTCAATACACATAAGAATAATAAACAAACAAGCTTAAACCGCTCGTTATGTTAAACAAATAAGCTTGAACATATATATGTTTAACTCGTTAATATTCTTGAATAATATTCATGAATAATATTTTATGAACCATGTTCATTAATAAAATTTTTATTTATAAATTAAATAAATAAAAAGTAAAATATAATAAATAAATAAGTTTAAATTATCAAACTCAATAAATAATCAAATAAATAAAAATTTCAAACAATTAAACAAGCTTGAATTGAGAGTTTTATAACATTTAAGTAAACCAAGCTCATGCTAAGTTTGAATTAAGAGTTTGATAACATCTAAACAAGTCAAGCTTCAAACAAGCTCAAGCTCATAAAAAATAAATTAAGCTAAGCTTGAACAATAATTTCAAAGGCTTAGTTCTTTTGAAACTTGGCTCGGCTTGGTTAGCTTATCAAACAATCTTGGACACCCCAAAGCTCGACTTGGCTCGACTTATTTACAACCCTACTCACCACTGCATCATAGCAGCCGTAGCTTTTTTTATTTCAGGAATTTATCAAGATACATGTAGATTTTTGAATGGATCAAAAAGTGTATGATTGGGGATATATCGGTGGTGCACCACGTGGCGGTGTAATGGTTGAGAAGTTGCCACATGGCAGCGTAATTATCACAAGAAGAAAATGTTGGTGCAGAATGCACCCAAGTCAAACCTGTGTTTTGATATTGGCAAAAGGGTTCAAAAGTTAAGGGTTAATTGGTGTCTAACAAGGTTCTTGAGTGTACAGGAAAAGCCCTAGCGAAGGAATGCTAGGCACTGGCGAAGGACTGCCAGAATGGACAAAGCCCTAGCGAAGGAATACTAGGCACTGACGAAGGACTGCCAGAATGGAAAAGCCCTAGCGAAGGAATGCTAGGCACTGGCGAAGGACTGCCAGAATGGACAAAGCCCTAGCGAAGGAATGCTAGGCACTGGCGAAGGACTGTCAGAAGAAAAGACCTAGCGAAGGGCTGCTAGGCACCAAGCGAAGGGCAGCTTGGTACCTCAAGACCTGGCGAAGGACTGCTGGGCAAAAGTCCAACTGGAGGAGCCGGTTGGCACCAGGTAAATTCTCCCGAGAGGAGTAGGTGAGGACGCGTTCCCCTTGAGGGAACATTAGGCGTCGGTTCGACCTAGGGCTCCATTTTGGAGACCAAAGTCAGAACCAAGACAGCTAAGGCTGTATAACCTATTATTTTATTGTTTTATTGTGTTTTGGACTAACCCTGGATGCAGGACCTAAGGAACGAGTGTCTGCAGCTCAGAATGCCTCAAAGGAATGAGGCAACCGCTGACCAGGGCGCCCGGAGTGTCCCGGGCGCCCCCATGGTGAACACAAAACACAACAAGACAAGAAAGACTTCGACAGTACATACTCAGGGCGCCCCGCTGTCCCGGGCGCCCCCATAGCGAACCAACTCAGCCGCGTCTGCGCTACACGCCCAGGGCGCCCCCGCTGTCCTGGGCGCCCCCAGCCAGACTTACCGAGGAGAGCTCAGCGCTGCAGATAAGGCTTTGACCGGTCAATGCGGGCGCCCCGAGTCATCCGGGCGCCCCGGTCAAACCGGATCCCGAGGATAAGGGGATCAGACGGCGACCGAGCAACAACCGGATCTGCTGCCACGTGGGGGGGGGGCGCCCCCGTCGACCAGGGCGCCCCCAGGCCCTATATAAAGGGCCCTCGACCTCTTTCTTCAAATCATCAATCACTGCGACACTTCTGCGCTCTTCTGCTTCCGCGACACGCTCCAGAAATCTTCCAACTCGAGCTGACGACGTCCCGCTGCTCCGAAACTTCGATCTACACCGAACGTCGGTAACGAAGAGCTGTATTTAAAGTTTACTAAACTGTTCTTGTTATTATCTTTCCTGTAAACTTTTACGAACTTATAGAATTGCCCGCAGAAAATGGTCAACGACCGTGGGCCTTGGAGTAGGAGTCGACCCAGGCTCCGAACCAAGTAAAACGACCGTGTTAGCGTTGTTTTTGCTCTGTTTTATTCCGCTGCGCACTTACTCTTTTTAAATCCGAACGAATTGCGACATTCACCCCCCCTCTCTCGCATTTCTCGATCCAACAAGTGGTATCAGAGCGGGGAATTCAAACTTGGTGCAACCACCAGTTTGAAAATTTTTCGGATTTCTTTCGTTTTTCTCTCTCAATTTTTTTTAAATTTTCGTTCGAATTTTTCTTTCAAGGTTGGTGCAACACCCCTTGAAATTATTTTTATTTCTTTTCTTCCCGCACTACTAATCCAAGACCAAGTCTTGGTCTTGGAATATTCTTGTTTTTTTTAATTTCAGAACAAATGGCCATCCAAGAAGGCTTTAGCACCGCCAGACCTCCACTTTTCAGTGGAGAAGACTTTCCTTACTGGAAAAGTCGAATGGAGGTCCACCTGAAAACTCAGGTGGATATGTGGATAATCATCCAATCTGGACTGATGATTCCCACAAATGCTGATGGCGTACCACAAAACTACTCAGAGTGGGACACTGCCCTCAAACGCAAAATTGAAGCTGACGCCAAGGCAACTCAGACTCTTCAATGCGGACTGACAAAAGATGAGCTGAACCGCGTAGGCCCATTCAACAGTGCCAAGGAGCTATGGGCTAAACTGATCGAGCTCCATGAAGGAACTTCAGATACAAGGATCAGCAAACGGGACCTGCTACTGAACAAGCTCTTCACTATCAAAATGGCAGATAACGAGACAGCAGCCCAGCTCCATGCCAGAATCCAGGAATTGATGAACGGTCTTCACGCAATAGGTCACCAGGTTCAAAACCGTGATCTTATAAGGTATGCCCTAAACGCGTTCCCTAGGACCACCTTGTGGGCATCTATGGTAGATGCATACAAGGTCTCTAGAGATCTTTCAAAAATTAAGTTAGATGAGTTATTCTCTGAACTTGAACTGCATGAACAAACTAACTGCAATTTGGCCGAGAAAAGTATAGCTTTCTTTGCAGGGAAAACAGGAAGAATGACTAAGAAGAAAACTCAAGTTGAACCCGAGTCTACCTCAGATTTAGAAACAGAAGATCAAGAAGAAGATCAATCTGAACTGGTCCGGCTAGCTCGAAGCTACTACAAAAAGTTGAAGAACCAAACCAACACACGGAGAACAAGCCGAAGAAAGGATGAACCAGCTGAACCAGCAACTGACAAACACAAGCCCAACGTAACCTGCTACGAATGCAAGAAGAAGGGCCACTACAAGACTGAGTGTCCAAGTCTAAAGGAGTCCAAAAAGACCAGAAAGAAGAAGGCACTCCAAGCAACCTGGGACGAGTCTTCTTCTTCTTCAGAAGAAGAAGCACCCCAGTCCAATCTTCTAGCCCTGACCGCTTCGGATCAAATCGAGACTGACTCAGACTCAGACCGGGACGACGGCAAGCTGACATTTTCCGACGACGGCGAAATAAGGGTAACGGGTTTTTCGAAATTACAATTGAATTCGCTTATTTCCTATCTATCCCGAGATTTGGCGAAAGCCAAACTCCGAATCGAGTCCCTCAGACAGGAAGTAAAACTCCTGAAAGAGGGAGCTGATTCTAAATCCTTAACTGAGAAACTTCAGGAAGGAACCCCTGATCAAGTTGAAAAACTTGAATCAGAGAATTCCTCTCTGAAAACTCAAGTTAAGGACTTAAGAACAGCTTTAGAACGATTCACTTCTGGTTCCAAGAATCTTGATCTGATTCTGGGAAAACAGAAGTCTGTTCTAAACCGATCCGGACTTGGCTATAGAACCAAATCTCGGCAAAGATCTTACTTTGCTGTACTGAACCAGTCAAGACCTAAGGTTCAGGCATGGGTGCCAAAACGGTGCCTGACTAAACCAACTGGTTCAAATCAATTTTGGATCCCCAAGGACAAGATTCACATCTTGCCTAACCCATACAGAGGCTTTAGTCCAGGGGGAGCCAAAATCAAAATAATTTTTATAATTAGATAATTTTTTTTGATTGATTGTTTGTTTATTTAATTTTTGCAAATTGTCATGCTTAGATTTATGGAATACTTAGATTTAAGGACTAGATTACTTGAAACTTGAAAACATAGTATTGGGAGGAGGTGAGATGATAGTACGTTGGGGAAACCAACTCTAATAAGATCAAGTCTACTTGGTCTCTTTAGACTGGTGAAACCAGCCGAAGCTACCGATCCAAGACCCAAGCTAGTTAGACCAGAAAATGACCTAATTTAATTTGAAAATGAAATTTCATTAAAAGGCTTTGTCAAGGAAAGGGTGGATGATCCCATAAGGCTACGACCAAAGAAGGCCTTGTGCCTCGCCAAGACCTGGAAGTCAATTTCTGAAATTCAAATTCAAATTATCTTTTGTCAAATTCGAATCTAACTCAAATTTCAAATAATTATAGATTCTAATCTGTTTTCAAAACTTATTTCTTTTTCAAAAATCACTTAATCTATTTTTCAAAATTTCTAAACTTATTTGTTTTCAAATCTGTTTTCAAAACTAAAATAACATTTTCAAAATAAATTAAAATTCCTTTTCAAAATTAATTTTTACCCTCAAACCTGTCTCACAAAAACCTTAAGGTTAACGTGTTTGAAAACCCTAGACTGGGGTGAGACAGACTAGGAAGTGAAACTCAATTTAAGCTATCCCAACTCAAATTGGATCCAAATCACCGAAAATCCTTTATGTGTAGGAACATAAAGATTTGGACCAATGGATGTTAGATAGCGGATGCTCCAGACACATGACTGGAGACAAATTGAAGTTCACTAAACTCAAGTTCAAAAACCTGGGCTCAGTGGCATTTGGAAATAATGCTACACTCAAGGTAATTGGGTCAGGTAATATTGAACTTAAATCTAATTTCATTATTAAGAAAGTTCTATTGGTTGAAGACTTTAGTTTTAACCTACTTAGCATAAGTCAGTTATGTGACTCTGGTTATTTAGTTACCTTCAACAATTCTAACTGCCTGATTAGAAATGCACAAGACTCAAAAATCATACTTAAGGGCACTAGGAAAAATAATGTATATACTATAAGTCTTCCCCTTATACCCAAATGCATGTTAACACAATTAGAACAATCAAAACTCTGGCATAGGAGATTAGGTCATTGCAATCTAAGAACTATCTCAAAAATTACCCAACTTGGCTTAATCAAAGGTGTCCCTAAAATTAAGAATAATGAAAACCTAATATGTGAATCCTGTAATCAAGGCAAACAAACCAAGTCTAGTCACAAATTGATCCAATCTGATCAAACCCAAATCACACTTGAGCTCCTACACCTTGACCTATTTGATTCACATGGAGCCAAGTCACTAAGTGGAAACCGATACTGCTTAGTTATAATTGATGACTCTTCTAGGTTCACTTGGGTCAGGTTTCTAAAGACCAAAGATGAAACCCTGAACCTATTTAACAACTTTTGTAAATTGATTGAAAATCAAAATGATACCAAAATCAAAAGACTTAGGTCTGACCACGGGGGAGAATTCGAGAATCAAAGATTCGAAGAATTCTGTAAAGTAAATGGATATAAACACGAATTTTCGTGTCCTAGAACCCCCCAACAAAATGGCATAGTAGAAAGAAAGAATAGAACCTTACAGGAAGCTGCTAGGGCTATGCTCAATGAATTTGACCTACCTAACCACTACTGGGCAGAAGCAATTAGCACAGCTTGCTATATCCAAAATAGGATTCTGCTTAATAAAAGGTTAAATAAAACACCCTATGAACTTTACTACCATAGACTTCCAAACCTACACTATCTTAGAGTCTTTGGATGCAAAGTCCATATTCTTAATACCAAAGACTATCTTGGAAAATTCCAATCCAAGTCAAACCCAGGTATCTTTTTAGGGTACTCTACAACAAGTAGAGCTTATAGAGTCTACAACAAAATAACTAAGAAAATTGAAGAAACAACCAACTTAATATTTGATGAGAAACTAACCCAAAATCTGATAATTCTGACTTAGCTTCACCAAATACTGATCAAGAAGATAACTTTGAAACCCTAACTGAACCCTTTAATGATTAACAATTGAACCAAGTTCTGAATCAGTTGAACCAACCAATGAACCAGAATTGAACCTATTGGACCAGCTGGACCTGAAGCTGAGCCAAGTACTAGAAAAACAAGAAACCCAGACTCAGTCACCCAACTGACCAAATTGTAGGTGATCCAACCTTAGGAGTCAGAACTAGAGCTTCCTATAGAAATCTTAGTCAAATAGCCATGATTTCAAAGATTGAACCTAAGACTATTGAGGAAGCCCTACCTGATCCTGACTGGATCTTAGCCATGCAAGAAGAGTAGCCCAATTTGAGAGAAACCAAGTCTGGGAGTTAGTACCTAAACCTAAGGGCAAATCCGTAATTGAACTAAGTGGGTATTTAGGAATAAGTTAAACGATCAAGGTGAAATAGTCCGAAATAAAGCCCGCTTAGTAGCTAAGGGATTCAGTCAAGTAGAAGGGTTGGATTATGATGAAACCTATGCCCCTGTAGCTAGACTTGAGTCTATTAGGATGTTACTAGCCTTTGCATCCCATAAAGGATTTAAATTATACCAAATGGATGTAAAGTCAGCCTTCTTAAATGGGCTTATCAAGGAAGAAGTTTATGTAGGACAACCCCAGGGTTTGAGGATATAGAAAAACCCGATCAGGTCTACAAACTTAGTAAAGCCCTTTATGGACTAAAACAAGCACCCAGGCGTGGTATGAAAGATTATCCAATTACCTGATCTCTAAAGAATTCAAACAAGGTCAAATGACCCAACCTTGTTTGTTAAAATTTTAGAAAAGGATATATTTATTGCCCAAATTTACGTAGATGATATAATATTTGGATCAACTAACTCTAAATTTCTAAAAGAATTTGTAACAATAATGGAAATGAGTTCGAAATGAGTTTAGTTGGGGAACTTAACTTTTTCCTAGGGTTACAAATCAAACAAACTAAGGATGGAAATTATGTACATCAATCTA
The DNA here is from genome assembly GCA_024364735.1 of Boesenbergia rotunda. Lineage (NCBI taxonomy): Eukaryota > Viridiplantae > Streptophyta > Magnoliopsida > Zingiberales > Zingiberaceae > Boesenbergia > Boesenbergia rotunda. The sequence goes on from JAGFNQ010005100.1 coordinate 144,108, forward strand.
AATATGCTAAAGAACTAATTAAGAATTTAAAATGGATAACTCTAAAAGCATAAGTACTCCAATGGCCACAAATGTAAAAATAGATAGTGACCCTGACGGTAAACAGTAGACTTAAAATTATACAGAAGTATGATAGGAAGTCTACTGTACCTTACAGCCAGCAGACCTGATATACTTTTCTCAGTAGGAATGTGTGCTAGGTACCAAACATGTGCTAAGGAAACTCACTTAGCAGCCCTAAAAGAGTTTTAAGATATATTAAGGGCACCCTAAATGTAGGGATTTGGTACCCTAGAACTTCATCCTTTAAGTTATCAGGATACTCTGATTCTGACTATGCTGGTTGTAAATTAGATAGAAAAAGTACAAGTGGAAGCTGCCAACTCTTAGGAAACAGCTTAGTAAGTTGGTGCAGTAGAAAGCAACACTGTGTTGCGTTATCCACAACTGAAGCTGAATATGTAGCCCTAGGAGAATGTGTAGCTCAACTCTTATGGAATGATGCACACTCTTAAAGACTTTCAGCTAGACTACAATCAGACCCAAGTCAATATTGACAATATTAGCTCAATTAACTTAACCAAAAACCCAATTCAACATTCTAGAACCAAACACATAGAAGTAAAACATCACTTTGTAAGAGATCACGTAGCTAGGGGTGAAATAGTCCTTAAGCATGTAGACTCCAAGTCCAACCTAGCTGACATATTCACTAAACCCCTACCTGAATTGAGTTTAGCTCACTAAGAAGCAGTTAGGGTTGTGCTTAGTAGAATAGAATCATTTGTTTTTTTCTTAAAATGTTTAAATTGATTTAAAATTCTTAAATTGATCTTAAATGTCTTAATTGATTTTAAAATGTCTTCTTTGTTAAAAATGTTTTACTTTGATTTTAAAATTTTTTTACTTAGTTTTATTTCAAAAACTACCCCCTTCAAAACTAGGGTTTTCTTCGAAATGGAATTAGCCTAGCTCTAACCCTAGAACTGCATGCACCTATAGACTAGAAGCCAGCATCTCACAAGCACCTTTAGGGTACTTGAGTGATAACCTAGAAAGGTTGAGATGCTTAGGTCTTTGCCTTAACTCAAGATGCTTTAAGTCAGTGCATCTGACAGTATTGGGGCACTAAATCCTAAATGAACAGCAATCAGGTTAAGTGTCAAGTTTAGACAATCTAACTTGAACAATGCACTTAACTTGACTAACCCTAGCGAAAACTACTGTTTATAACAGTTAGTAAGTAGCTAAATGGGTTAGACAGGTCCCTAAAAGATTTAACCAGACTTAGGTCCTAGTTTGTTTCAGTACAGCAAATGCTTTATTTAATTATTGCAAATATTTCTTCTGCATTTTTTTGATATATGTCAAAGGGGGAGAGGTGGAAAGGAAAGAGGGAACCCCAAAAGTTTTTTTCAAATGTTTTCCTTTATTCAAAAAGTTTAACATCAAAGTTAGAAAAATTCAAAGCTCAAATATTATCCTGTAAAAATTTCTAAGCTTAAAGCTTAATTTTTTGCTTAAAATTTCTAACTCTGAAGTATTATTAATTTTGCTCAAAATATTTCCCTGAAAAGTTTTCTAAATCTGAAAAAGTTTTCCAAGTCTCGAATCTTTCTAAGTATGAATTTTAAAGCCTGAATTTTTTTGTGCTTAAAAACAAGAGTTTTCAAAAACTAAAAAGTCTAAGTTTTAAAAAAGTTTTCCTAAACTCAAAATTTGCTAAAATATGAAAACTTCTTCAAACTTAGAACATTTTTCTGAAAAAACTCAGCCAATACTTAAAGTCTTTCTATAATAAAAAGTATTTAAACTAAAACCACCTATTTTTGAAAAAACCTAGGGGGAGATTTCTTCCAGGGGGAGGGAATCTAACTTAGGATTTCATTTTAGCATTTTTTTCCTTAACTTTTTGAACTAGGTTGCCATATATCAAAAAGGGGGAGATTGTTGGTGCAGAATGCACCCAAGTCAAACCTGTGTTTTGATATTGGCAAAAGGGTTCAAAAGTTAAGGGTTAATTGGTGTCTAACAAGGTTCTTGAGTGTACAGGAAAAGCCCTAGCGAAGGAATGCTAGGCACTGGCGAAGGACTGCCAGAATGGACAAAGCCCTAGCGAAGGAATACTAGGCACTGGCGAAGGACTGCCAGAATGGAAAAGCCCTAGCGAAGGAATGCTAGGCACTGGCGAAGGACTGCCAGAATGGACAAAGCCCTAGCGAAGGAATGCTAGGCACTGGCGAAGGACTGCCAGAAGAAAAGACCTAGCGAAGGGCTGCTAGGCACCAAGCGAAGGGCAGCTTGGTACCTCAAGACCTGGCGAAGGACTGCTGGGCAAAAGTCCAACTGGAGGAGCCGGTTGGCACCA
>JAGFNQ010005101.1:0-21499 GCA_024364735.1 Boesenbergia rotunda
GACCGGTGCATGTTGACATGGATGCGGGTTCGTAATTTTAAATTTTAATTAATGTGCAGCGGAAGGTTTAGCATAAATAATTTCACAAATTATTTAACCACACATCTAAGCATGCAACCTTATATTGTGTAGACATGATCATAAATTAAAATTTTGCAGAAAGTAAACTAATTTACTTGATACCTCGCGTAACTCGAAGTAAGGGACGAGATCCAACCGTAAGCGTCCCTTGGAAGCTCCGCCTCTATTCGCGTCCACGCCGAGTTTTCTTCGGGATGACTTCGCAAAGCCACGAGTTTCGTGCCGACAAGAACTACTAGATTCTCCAAAGGCACGACAAGAATACCAAGAGAGAGATGGGAAACTAACCACCAAACGAAGAACGGAATCAAGATTCCGGGAGGAAGGAAGGAGTTGCGCCCGCTTCTTCTTCTTCTTCGGCAGCTTCTTGGTGGAGGAAGCTCACGGCAACCAAAGGGAGGGCCTCTAGGGCCGGCGCCACTAGAGGAGGGAGAGGGAGAGAAGGAGAGGGAGAGAGGCTAGGCAAGAATCCTTGATCTCTTGGATTAATTTCCAAGCCTTGCCTTGGTACCTTTATATAGTAGCCTCTTAATCGCCAAGTCTCCTCTTAACGGAATAAATTTTCATAAGAAATTTATCTTATAAATTTTTCTATGAATTATTCCATTATGTCATGTTTTTATTATAACTTAATTTATATTAAAAACAACCATGTCTCCCCTTTTATTATGGAAAGAAATTTCTTTATATAAATTTCTTTATCATGGTAAATCAATCCATTATTGATTTTATAAAATAAAATAAACCAATCCAAGGGTTCATTTTAATTTCCATGAAAATAAATCCCTTTATATAATTTCATTATATAAATTTCTTTATCCATAATTTTATAAAACAACCACGCTCGGTTTATTTTATAATTTGAACCAAACAATTTGGTTCTCCCCTTTTGATGTGGCCGCCAAACAAAGAGGGTGGGGACCCTCTTTGGCCGGCCAAACCCAAGCCAAACCTACGAATTAAACTCATTTAATTCGTCCAATAAGTCTTCAAAAGACTTAGCCATTTTATGCTTCCGATGCGTCTCTGAAAATTCAGATTCGACTTATCTCTCTTGATCGGAAAATCCAATTTTCAACTCGTTTTAAATTCCTCGGATTACTCGTAGTGCGTGTGACTAAATAGGCTTTCGATTTATGTTGGCCGTATATAATCAACCAATTATAGAACGATCATGAGTGACACCTAGTAGTACATCATGATCCCCAATTAATCGAAAGATCAACGGTTGACCTCAGAAATAATTCTGAAACCCTTCAGCAGCTCTAATGAATCGTGCCTCATTCCCTTCACCATCTTATACCCGCTTGGTTCAGGACACGGTCTATGTGTGTCAGTCCCCACTAGGCTGACTACGTCACACCCAGCCCAAGTAGTGTCTTTCTCGTCCAACGGATTCTAATTACTCTCATGTTTCTGAGAGATTCATACTCGGAACATGTGATGCTCTGGCCAGAGGCTTCGAGTAATAATCCGACGATTGGCCTTGGGTATACATCTCCTCGCAAGGAGTGGTGAATCCTTTGTAGGCTGCTCAAACATCTTCGGGCACTTCGGCTTATACCCAATCATCCATGGTCAACACCTCCTTGGAGATGCTTGCTTAAGATGTCAAAGTATAAGTCTTCATGACCAAGATGACTTGAACACCGCAAGTCAAAGGAACATCGCACTTAAGCTGCAGTAAGAACTTCATTGACATATCTATGTGTAGATTACCATATGAAGTTTTACAGCTAGTCACTCCAATGAACTAGTTCCCTTAACTAGCATTCATGTTTATCTCCGGACATCCCAATGTCACCAGCCAGTGAGAATCAGCTGATTAGAGAATAACCCATGCTAGTCTCCACAGAATTGATAGTGTCCGTTTTTATCAATTCATCGACTAGGGACAATTTCAATACTTCACAATTGCACATGTAGAGATAATCACTAGTTGTGAATTCATCACAAATTCTCTCATGCTGTGAATTGTATTGCGGATATTTAGTAAATGAGTTTAAGATCTCAATCAAATACACGAACATGTATACTCAAATAGTGAATATTCATTTATCAAAGTAAATGATTACAATCATAAGGCGATTGCCTTAGGACATTTCTCTCATATTACTAACAAACTCCCACTTGGCCTAATGCCAATCGCTACGGTATCCAATACCACAGGCTCTAACATGACCCTCAAACTTGCTTTGAGGCAAGGCCTTAGTTAAAGGATCCGCTAAATTCCTTTCAGTGGGAATTTTCTCAATTTGTATATCATACCTACTTATAATCTCTCTGATCAAATGATAGCGGCGAAGAACGTGTTTGGATTGCTGATGAGACCTTGGTTCCTTTGCTTGTGCAATAGCTCCATTGTTGTCGCAGTAAACCAGTATTGCTTCATCAATGGTTGGAACCACACCAAGTTCCGAGACAAACTTCTTGATCCAGACTGCTTCTTTTGCTGCTTCCGAAGCCGCAATGTATTCCGCTTCCGTGGTAGAATCCACTACAGTGTCTTGCTTGGAACTCTTCCAACTTATTGTGCCTCCATTCAAAGTAAATACGTATCTAGACTGAGATTTGGAGTCATCCTTATCTGTCTGGAAACTGGCATCTGTATACCCATGTATTACCATATCTCCTTCTCCATATATTAGGAACACATCCTTAGTTCTTCTTAAGTACTTAAGGATTGTCTTGACAGCCGCCCAATGGTCCATTCCTGGATCAGACTGGTATCTACTCGTGACGCTCAGAGCATACGATACATCGGGCCTAGTACATAACATAACATACATGATAGATCCTATCGCGGATGCATAAGGTATCTTATTCATGCAAATCCTCTCGTCTTCTGTGCGCGGACACATAGACTTTGAAAGGTTGATCCCATGCCTGATGGGAAGATAACCTTTCTTGGATTCCGACATGCTAAACTTTTTTAACAATCGGTCTATATATGTAGACTGCGAAAGACCAAGCAACCGTTTTGATCTATCTCTATAGATTCTAATCCCAAGGATATAGGTTGCTTCTCCCAGGTCTTTCATGGAGAAAGTTTTGGACAACCAAATTTTAACCGACTGTAAGACTGATATATCATTTCCTATAAGTAATATGTCATCGACATATAATACTAGGAATACGACTGCACTCCCACTAACCTTCTTGTACACACAAGGTTCGTCAGGATTTTGTAAGAAATCAAACTCTTTGATTGTCTCATCAAAACGAATGTTCCAGCTCCTGGATGCTTGCTTCAGTCCATATATGGATCGGCGAAGCTTGCATATTTTGGTTTTGTCAACCGATGTGAAACCTTCAGGTTGTATCATGTATACATCCTCAAGCAGGTTTCCATTAAGGAAAGTTGTTTTCACATTCATTTGCCATATCTCATAATCATAATGAGCTGCTATGGCCAGGAGCATCCGAATGGATTTAAGCATAGCTACTGGCGAATAGGTTTCGTCATAATCAATTCTTTATTTCTGACGATATCCTTTTGCCACTAATCTAGCCTTAAAGGTAACAACATTACCTTCAATATCGGTTTTCTTCTTGAAAACCCACTTGCACCCTATGGGTTTAATCCCTTCAGGTGGGTTAACCAAGTCCCATACTTGATTTTCGTACATGGAATCCATTTCTGACTTCATGGCTTCAAGTCATTTGTCCATTTCTGAACTTTTCAGAACATCTTCATAACTGATAGGTTCGTCATCGCTTATGAGTAACACGTCGTTCGATTCACTTATGAGAAATCCGTATCTCTCTGGAATATTGTGTGTCCTATCAGACCTACGAAGAGGTGGTGTTATTTTAGGTTCAACTGATAGCTCATCATTATGAGTTATTGGTTGTGGGTCTAGACTAGGTGTCTCTTTAATGTCTATTAGAGTTTCTTGAACTTCATCAAGTTCAATGCCACTCCCACTGTTTTCTTGTAAAAGAAATTCTTTTTCCAGAAATACAGCATGCCTTGAAACAAACACCTTTTGTTCCAAGGGATGATAGAATTGGTAACCCTTTGTTTCCTTAGGATGTCCAATAAATAGACATTTATCAGACTTAGCATCCAATTTGTCTGATACGGTCCGCTTCACATAAGCAGGACAACTCCATATCTTAACGTGAGTTAAGTGAGGTTTCTTACTATTCCACGTCTCGTATGGAGTAGTAGAGACTACCTTGGTCGGGATTCTGTTTAGCAAGTAAACAGCTGTCTTAAGTGCATAGCCCCAAAAGGATTTTGGAAGAGTTGCATGATTCATCATGGATCTAACCATGTCCATCAAGGTTCGGTTACGCCTCTCAGATACACCATTATGCTGTGGTGTATACGGTGGAGTCCATTGAGATAATATCCCATTGTCCCTAAGATAATCTTGAAACTCTTGACTTAAGTATTCACCACCCGGATCGGATCGAAGTATCTTAATACTTTTGCCAAGTTGTTTCTCTACTTCATTTCTGAACTCTTTGAATTTCTCAAAAGCTTCAGATTTGTGTTTCATCAAGAACACATACCCGAATCGTGAGTGATCATCGATAAAGGTAATGAAGTAGCTATAGCCTCCTTGTGCAAGAGTTGACATTGGTCCACATACATCAGTATGTATTAGACCAAGCAATTCTCCCACTGGATTACCTTTTCCGGAAAAGGGTAATTTGGCCATCTTGCCTTTTAAGCATGATTCGCATGTATCAAAAGAACCGGGTTCAAATGATTCCAGAATTCCATATCGCTGTAATTTGGTCATGTGTTTCTTACTTACATGGCCAAGACGACAATGCCACGTATAGGAGTCTATTCGATTATCTATTCGAGCATGTTTGTTGCTAACTTCGATATTGAAAGCGTCATTGGATAAATCTAACGTGTAGATACCATTGCACAAAGTTCCGGTCCTATAAAGAACACCATTTAAAGTTATGTAATAACAATTGTTATTAAAAGTTAAATGATAACCCTTTTCATTCAAGCATGAAATAGATACAATGTTCTTTATTAATGAAGGAACAAAATAACAATTATCCAATTCTAAGACACGTCCAGTAGGGAGCTTTTGCAAATATGTTCCGATGGCAACAGCAGCAATCTTTGCTCCATTTCCAACTCGCAGATTCGCTTCACCCTTGACGAGTCTTCTTCTATTTCTTAGCCCCTGTATGTCATTACATATATGTGAGCTACACCCAGTATCAAGTACCCAGGTGCTTGAGGAAATAGAGTGACATTCAATAACGAATATACCTGAAGAGGATGGGGCATCGGATGCCTTCTTCTTCAAGGACTCAAGATAAACCTTGCAGTTTCTTCGCCAGTGACCCTCCTTGCCGTAGTGATGGCAAGTGCCTTTTGGTGTCTTTTCAGTCTTTTTGGCCTTTTTCTTCTTTCCCTTATTCTGTTCTTTGGCCTTCCTCTTAGAACCTTTCTTCGAGGAACCAACTAACAGTACCGTCTTCTGATCCTGCTTCACAGAAGGCTCTATAGTCTTCAGCAGGTTGAGCAACTCAGGAATGGTAGTCTCCAGCTTGTTCATCCGATGGTTCATCACAAATTGTGAATAACTTATGGGTAAACAATGCAGAATTAAGTCAATACTTAGTTCATGATCCATTGCAAAACCGAGTGTGCCCAGTCGCTCAATGTACCCCAACATCTTCAACACAAACTGTGAGACAAAAGTGCCTTCCTGCATCTTAGAGGTGAAGAGGAGTCTAGAGACCTCGAACCTTTCGGATCTCGCCTGCTCCTCAAATAACTCATGAAGATGGAAGATGATGGTATAAGCATCCATATGCTCATGCTGCTTTTGCAGCTCAGGTACTATAGAGGCTAGCATGATGCAACTCGCAAGTTCAGAATCGGTCACATGTTTCTGATAGGCCACTAACTGGTCTGGAGTTGCATTTTCTGGAGGACAGTTGGGAAGTTGATCTTCAAAGACATAAGCAAGCTTCTCTTCCTTGAGGACTATCCTCAGGTTTCGAAGCCAGTCCATGAAGTTTGGCCCAGTCAGTTTATTAATGTCCAAAATGGAACGCAAATTCAGAGAAGACATGATCGAGTGATTATCCTAGAAATACAAATTGAGCTTATGTGAAAAGAATGATAAAGAATGCATCAACATACATTAATTAAATCCTATTTATTTTTCGAATTGAATAACCCTTTTTATCAATTCGGGAGATCGTAGGAACATCTCCAAATAGGTTGATATCCAACCATAGATAAGAACAACCATGACTGTGACCATCAAGTTATTCTTAGCTATGAAGGTAGGTAATTATACCGATTACATATCACATATATGTAACTATCACTTTATGCTATCAACTAATTGAATGTTTGCATAAATCATTGGGTTGTTAACTCATTAATAAGTATGCAACAATATACATAGCACCCAACTGCACCTCTCTTTACATCGACCTTGGCTGTGGCACAACAAATCGATGCTCCAAGCTTAAGGCTGACCCATTAATCAAGAAATAGTTTTAATATGGTTGGAGCTCATTCAACCGTTTAGTCAGGCTTGAATGTGTCCAACAACCAAAACTAAGGATTGACCTCTGACTCCAACTATATTAATCATAAACTAATTCCATGGTTTGAACATGTTGAGGTTCAAGCCGGGCATGGATGTGTCCATCAACCCAAACGTGAAACAAAACTCCGGTTCTAACCATATTAATAGAAGGTGTTGGCCTTAATATTTTGTAAGGGGTTTTGGGTCTCATCCTTTTCTTTCTAAGCACATTCATGACATATAATTATGTCATGTACTAACGATTTCCTTAATAAAGTATGTATGTGACTTAATTTATCAAGTCTCATTAATTGAATTAGGAACCGGATTTCCTAATTCTAATTTCATACTTTATTTAAGGAATTGTTTTGGGAAACAATTTCCTAAATTATCATAATCAATTTCAGAAATAATATGTTTAAGACTTTGATTTCTCTAAATCAAATCTTATTAAATTAAGAGACAGATTCCCTTAATTCAATCATATATTATTTTTATGAAAATCTTATTTAAGAAAACTCTATAGGAAATCATTTTCCTAATTAATTTTGGAGACAATAATATGTAAGAGCATCACCTCTTAAATCAAATAAGGAAATTATCGTTTGAGAATCACCTCAAAATTTCCAAGATTTGATTACATATTTTATTTATGGATTTATTAATTTCAACAAATTATTTTCTTTGGGTGGCTCCCCGAGGCTCAGATACAAAAAAAAAGGAATTTGTTGTAAATCTAATTTGGTCCGCTCCCCGAGGCGTAACCAAATTAAACATGATAATTTTATTCAAAATAGGAAATTAAATTACAACAACTAACTTTAAATTGGACGGCTCCCCGAGGCTCAATCCAAAATAAAGAATTTTGTTAATAATTTAAAACCAATTCGAATTTAATTGTCAATTAATAATCCATAAATTTGTCTAGACTTTCTTGAAAGAAAGTGCCCAAAATTATGAGATTTCATAATAGGTTTTCAGAATAATTGTAAGTTTCTGGTACAAAGAAAACTTACATATTTCCAAAATTGGAAAATTTCTAAAATCGGAAATTTCCAAAATTAGAATGTTTCCAAAAAATAGGAAGTTTTCACAATTATCATAAAATTTCATAAACTAGGATATTTCAAAAGTTTGCGAAATTTCATGAGGATTTCCAAACTTTCAAATTCCTAAATCTAAAATTTATCATAATGGGAAAGTTTCCATAATTGGAAAATTTTCCAAAATTGAGATCATGACAAAGTTTTCCACAAAACAATTATTTGATTATGTCGAACACTAACCGGCTCTGATACCACTGTTGGGACCGGGTGCATGTTGACATGGATGCGAGTTCGTAATTTTAAATTTTATTACGTGCAGCGGAAGACTTAGCATAAATAATTTCTCAAATTATTTTAACCACACATCTAGCATGCAACCTTATATTGTGTAGACATGGTCATAAATTAAAATTTTACAGAAAGTAAACTAATTTACTTAATACTTCGCGTAACTCATAGAAAGGGACGAGATCCAACCGTAGCGTCCCTTGGAAGCTCCGCCTCTATTCGCCTCCACGCTGAGTTTTCTTTGGGATGACTTCGCAAAGTCACGAGTTTCGTGCCGACAAGAACTACTAGATTCTCCAAAGGCACGACAAGAATACCAAGAGAGAGATGGAAAGACTAACCACCAAACGAAGAACGTAATCAAGATTCCGGGAGGAAGGAAGGAGTTGCGCCCGCTTCTTCTTCTTCTTCGGTAGCTTCTCGGTGGAGGAGGCTCACGGCAACCAAAGGGAAGGCCTCTAGGGCCGGCGCCACTAGAGGAGGGAGAGGGAGAGAGGCTAGGCAAGAATCCTTGATCTCTTGGATTAATTTCCAAGCCTTGCCTTGGTACCTTTATATAGTAGCCTCTTAATCGCCAAGTCTCCTCTTAACGGAATAAATTTTTCATAAGAAATTTATCTTATAAATTTTTCTATGAATTATTCCATTATGCCAAGTTTTTATTATAACTTAATTTATAATAAAAACAACCATGTCTCCCCTTTTATTATGGAAAGAAATTTCTTTATATAAATTTCTTTATCATGGTAAATCAATCCATTATTGATTTTATAAAATAAAATAAACCAATCCATGGTTCATTTTAATTTCCATGAAAAATAAATCCCTTTATATAAATTTCTTTATATAAATTTCTTTATCCATAATTTTATAAAACAAACCGCGCTCGGTTTATTTTATAATTTGAACCAAACAATTTGGTTCTCCCCTTTTGATGTGGCCGGCCAAACAAAGAGGGTGGGGACCCTCTTTGGCCGGCCAAACCCAAGCCGAAACCATACGAATTAAACTCATTTAATTCGTCCAATAAGTCTTCAAAAGACTTAGCCATTTTATACTTCCGATGCGTCTCTAAAAATTCAAATTCGACTTATCTCTCTTCATCAGAAAATCTAATTTTCAACTCGTTTTAAATCCCTCGGATTACTCGTAGTGCGTGTGACTAAATAGGCTTTCGATTTATGTTGGCCGTCTATAATCAACCAATTATAGAACGATCATGAGTGGCACCTAGTAGTACATCATGATCCCCAATTAATCGAAAGATCAACGGTTGACCTTAGAAATAATTCTGAAACCCTTCAGCAGCTCTAATGAATCGTGCCTCATTCCCTTCACCATCTTATACCCGCTTGGTTCAGGACACGGTCTATGTGTGTCAGTCCCCACTAGGCTGACTACGTCACACCCAGCCCAAGTAGTGCCTTTCTCGTCCAACGGATTCTAATTACTCTCATGTTTCTGAGAGATTCATACTCGGAACATGTGATGCTCTGGCCAGAGGCTTCGAGTAACAATCCGATGATAGGCCTTGGGTATACATCTCCTCGCAAGGAGTGGTGAATCCTTTGTAGGCTGTTCAAACATCTTCGGGCACTTTGCCTTATACCCAATTATCCTGGGTCCACACCTCCTTGGAGATGCTTGCTTAAGATGTCAAAGTATAAGTCTTCATGACCAAGATGACTTGAACACCACAAGTCAAAGGAACATCGCACTTAAGCTGTAGTAAGAACTTCATTGACATATCTATGTGTAGATTACCATATGAAGTTTTACAGCTAGTCACTCCAATGAATTAGTTCCCTTAACTAGCATTCATGTTTATCTCCGGACATCCCAATGTCACCAGCCAATGAGAATCAGCTGATTAGAGAATAACCCATGCTAGTCTCCACAGAATTGATAGTGTCCGTTTTTATCAATTCATCGACTAGGGACAATTTCAATACTTTACAATTGCACATGTAGAGATAATCACTAGTTGTGAATTCATCACAAATTCTCTCATGTTGTGAATTGTATTGCGGACATTCAGTAAATGAGTTTAAGATCTCAATCAAATACATGAACATGTATACTCAAATAGTGAATATTCATTTATCAAAGTAAATGATTACAATCATAAGGCGATTGTCTTAGGAGACTTCTCTCATATTACTAACATGTAGGAGCTTAGGAGCGGAGGATGTCGAGCGTAAGATGTAATGGACGAGAAGGATTGTACGGAGAAGTGAGCCATCAAGCTCGGTGCATCCGAGGGATGCGAAAGTTGCGGAAGACTACACTAGTGGAGCGAGAAGGACGTGTGCGACGTTCGAGGGACGAGAAGCCGGGAGGAAGGATGCTCGAGGGGCGAAAGGCCGGAGTCGGGTTCGGGTGAACCTAACTCAGGTTGTCCAAAAATCACCCAAACAAAGCGTCTACCAAAAGTCAACTTTGTTGACTTTGACCAAGTCAAAGTTTTGACTTGGACCATATTTGACAAAATTTGTTGGAGAAGCATGGAGGCTTGTCCGAAGACTTTAACCAAGCAACACACATGGACAACTTGCATGCAGAGAAACTCCTACCGTTTAAAAGATTAACTTTATCTTTTAAAACGATAAATTTTATAAAAGATAAAATTTATCTTTTAATCAATGGTTAAAGATTAAATTTATCTACATTCAATTAAAGGATAATTACTATCCTTTAATCGGACAGAAGCTTTTACCATTTAAATGATTAACCTTATCTTTTAAAATGACAAGCTTTATAAAAGATAAAATTTATCTTTTAATCAACGGTTAAGGATTAAATTTATCTATGATCAATAGTAATGATTAATTTTCTTAGCCTATAAATAGGCTTAGAAGTTAAAGAGATTTTTAATAGATTGATTGTAATTCTTCTAGCTTCTATCTTGTGCTACATAGTTTGTAAAAGCTTTCTCCGTCAGAAGGAGATTTTCATAGTGAGCTTCAACCGTCTTGGATTAGCAACTACCTAGGTTGCAACCAAGTAATTTGTGTGTCTTAGACTTTTTACTAGTTGAGTTAATTAGTTTATGCTTATTTTATTTAATTATAGCAATTAATCTAGAATCTTTATGAGTCGCACAAAAGATTTATTTTTACTTTACAGCGGCAAGTCACCCCCTCTTGCCGGCCCACCTCGACCCGACAAAATCATGTGACAAAATAATACTTCATAATCCCTAGTGAATCAGTCTAATCCTATCGTATAATTTCATTGATGAGCTGACAAAAATCAGTTGAGTGTTGCCTAAGTAGAAGTTCTTTGTGTTCAGTATGATAAGTGACCTAACTTTTTCAAATGTCAATCTCCAAGTATAATCAAGTCATCATCACTGTGTTCCTCATGCTTTCGGCAATAGGCACTTGCTTGTTATTCACAAAGTTCATCTCTTTCAAACATCACAAGGTCGTAAAGGAATACTCGATATCAAGAGAAATATAATAGTTATTTCCCCAGTAATTTAACTGGGTCTCAAAAAGGTAGCTTGTTAGTTTCCACTCACGATAACTATTTTTATTATCCTTTATTCTCAAAGTGATTGGAAAGTGCAACACTTGAACATATATTTTTTTTCGAGATATAGATTTTTCCTATTGAGTTACATGAATTGATGGTATCCAGTAGCCAAAATAAAGTTAAGAAGTTACAAAGGAAATAAGCATACTAGTCCGGTTTTATGAATCATAATTATTTTCAAAAATATCTACCATCACAATCAAACATAGTGTGAATCCTTAAACTAGGTCAATACTCAAACTCCTTCAATAAAAATATAACTCACTTCATGCTACTATGTATAGAAAGAAATATATTACAAGACATACTAGCACTATACATCATAATCACATGAATATCTAGAACAAACATGTTATTATCTTGCTATGAGAAAACAAACAATAATGACATAATATATGATGCAACTAGAAAATTTTATTATGTAAAAATAAATATGACAAAAACTAACTGACAATCCTATATATATATATATATTTAAATCTTTCATTATCCCAATGAAAATCTAAAAATCTAATTTGGAGGGGTTTGAAGTGAGAGAAGTTACTAAGGCTACGTTTGGTAAGAAGTAATTAGCTTTGTAATGTAATCAGGATTATATTACAAGATTGATTACTTTGTTTGGTACATTTTTAAAACTGTATGTAATGTAATTTGTATTATAAAAGCTAGTTAAAGTGTTGTAATCTGGATTACAAGACCAACAACATATAATCTAGATTACATTACAGGCTCAATTACATTACAGACTAGATTACATTACCCCTAACCAAACGTAGCCTAAGTGATTTATATGTTGAAGATAGTCCTCTAAATAATGAAAAAAGAGGGGTGTTAAAGGGATGTTAGACAACTTGAAAATGATAGCGACCCCACTCAAGATGGTAAACACATTGTGGGCTAACTAATGGAGAAGTATTCTGAGGTACCTTGACAACTGTTGAAGAAAGATGGGTATGGGAAACTTAATACCATACTCTATCTTACTCAAAATGAAGGTGTAAAAGCCTTGAGGAGGGGCATAGGTAAATTGACCAGACCTACGGACCTTGATCCTAAAATCCTAAGGGATTCCATACTCGAGGCGGACATTTGGGATTTGGTCTTTGGTTACTTTCGATGTGGTACATTCGTACCAAGGCTCTATATACCCAGGTTCGGCAATTGGAAAGATGGTCGAAGGGAGGATAACTAAAAGAACAAGAAGGTAAGGGGCTTATGCGAGTCGGTAACCGTTGGCGATGGACAGGCAGACGACAATGCTGAGAAGAGGAAGCCAAAGACTCTATAGGCTGGACGCGAGAACAATAGAGGCACAACGGCCACAAATCCAACCGTATATATATAATGCTCACCCTACTCCTTTACTTGATCTTGACTACCAGATCTAGGGTTCGTGACATTCGAAACGCTCAGGGGTCAGAGCAATGCAAGGGTCAAGGAGTTTTCAAGCATTTCCTTTTCCCATACCTCGCAGGCAAGAAGTTTTCAGGCAGTGGGACAAAGCGCAGGGCTATCAGACACACATGTCACCTCTCATCTAGCGGGGAGGAGCCATGTGGATAGGCCGAGAAGAGCGCATTAAACAGTCTGACAACTAATTATATCTCTCTCTCTCCTCAATAATGTGTGAAAAATCTTCTTTTCCACACCTCATATAATGTGGCGCATGCCACATTCAAGCCGCTTAACCTTGAAATCTCTAACACAATCATAATCATAATCTCACATTTACTATAGGGACGTAATCTCTCTCCCTGATGTGGCAGCTGCCCATGCCACTATTATATTGTCCAATCAGTTAGCATCACACTTCCTTTGATTATACTTAAGGGGAGGTCTTGTGATGGGGGGTTTACTGAGGGGTTGCCACATGTCGATAGAAGATAGAGTGTGACCCAAGGGGTGGCTTGTTCGGGCGCCACCTGCTCGGGAGGACAATAACTTAGGAAGACCCTTGTCTCACCCGCTCAAGAGGACAATAACCTGGGAAGACCCTAGTCTCATTGGATCAACCCCAACCGAGCAAGTCTCACTTGGTCTCAGGCAGGCAAGGCTGAGCATTGCCCAGGCGGGATCTCGGGGGCACTACCTAAGCATCGAAAGTCATCTCAAAGATAAACACTTAGGAACACCCCCTCACAAGCAATATCAAAGGATATGGAGCGTTGGCTATTAATGAAGTAGTTAATATCTTTTAGTACGCCGTCAAGGTATAAAATGAGGTTTTAATGATTGGAAAGAGAGGGAAATGTACACGGTTAGAAAATCTCTTAATGATTGATAATAAAAATAGTCATAAAAGCTATAACACTAAAGGCCATTAATATTAAAAGAAAGGAACAATCAGGAGAAGAAGTATAAAAGGACATGAGAAACACCAAAATGAGGTCTGCGCAATTTTCTATCTTATCTTCTTCCCTTATAATTTTCTAATCTCTGACTTGAGCGTCAAAGTGGAAACTGCGGGGAACCTTTCCGGTGCCATTCTAATGTTCTTTTCTCCTTGGAAGCTTTGTTCTCAAGTCTCGATCTTCATTGCTAGTTCACTCCACGTAGAAGTAAGTTTGCATTACTAGAGATGATTCCTATGGTTTCCAGAACTTCTTCCTCCTTCCATATTCTTTTTAGTAATAAACTTTTTTTATCCTTCATCTTTAAAGCTTTAAAGGGGAATGCCTCCCCACCAATTCCAAGCAAGCGACAGAAGATGCAAACTCCTCCTGAAGAATTAGTAGATTCGCATGGATAATGCTTCAGTTAGACGATCGAGAAAGATCATCGGAGTAGTTGCTAAATGTCTCTCACTCACATTCCCACAGATGACGCCAAAATATTCCGATGGCAGTATTTCACCCTGTTGATGCGGCGGTAGAAATCTCTCCTAGCATAAAGAATGAGGACGTCAAGCAGGCCTCCTCCTCTATTTCTTCCCCTAGTCTGACGATTTCCTATGGAGAATAACTAACATTAAAGGGCTCACTAGAAAATCAGGTGAGACCACTCTAATGGCTAAGTTGGCATGGAGAATAGAGATCAAACATATCAAATATGAGATAAGAAAAAAATAGTGAAAGCCCTCCCTGTAACGTCCCGTAAAAATTTACTCAATATTTTCTTTAAAATATTGATCATGCCTAGATAAATTCTCAAGGAACATAGGGACACTAGTATGTACCTTAGCATGATTATCCATGATTTTCGATATAGATTAGGAAGTAGTATGATCCTTACATGGGCCCTTCTAATACCATGGCTATTAGAGGACCTTAGGTAAAAATATTATCATGAATGGAAATGGATTTCAATTAGAAATATTAACATAAACCTTAGTGGGCTCTTATATGGGCCTTGTCAAAAAAATAATTATAAAAGTAATAAAAAGAAATGCATGCACGAAGGATTGAACCTTGGACCTAGTGTATCACCATGTATGTACTAACCAACTCACCTAGCAAGGGAGTGCTATTAGAGAATGAAGAGGATTTTTAGTTAAGGCTTAAGGAAGTGAAGGGTCACCATGAGAAGAGGCACCATGTCCCTTCACTTGCCCCCTTCATTTAGTATAAAAGAGAGGGGAAGGGAAGAGACAACTTAGCACTTAAGTTACTTATTTTCTTCTTCCACCAAAGCTCTTTCTCTCCCTCTCCTTCCTCCTTCTAGCTGAAACCCACAAGGGGTTTTCTCCTTGGAGAAGCTTCACAAGAAGACTTCTTCTTCAAGATCCAAGGGCTTCCTATAAGACTACAAGGACTAGGAGTGATCTAAGGTCAAGAAAGTCTTCATCCTCTTCCCCATTTAAGGTCTAAAACCAAGATAACATGGGTAAGACTCCCTCACCTGTGGTATAATTGTTTTCCTTGATGTCTATCATGATTTAAGTTTGTGTTTAGGATTTAAGTTGAGAAAATCATGAGATTTGGGTTCTAGGGTTTCGGCCAAGCCTTGTAGTTAGGGTTGGGGATGATGTAAACCCTCACTCATGCTCCCTAATGTTTTCTTATGATAAATAAAGGATAAATTATGACTTGGAGAAATTTTGTAGCACCCTAAAGCCCTATGCAAGTTTCGGCCACCGACATGGTTTCATGGTTAGGATTGGATCTAACTCTCTAATAATATTTCTTATGTTTTCTCATGATGCAAGGGATGTTAATGGTAATTTATGTGAATTTTTACATGCCTTAAGACCTTTGTAAGTTTCGGCCAAGTTAGGTTATAGGGCAAGGAGTTAGGGCTAACTCCAAGCAAAGGTTCTAATGGTTTTCTATGGTGTTGTATGTAAAGTATTAGATGTAAATTGGGAATTGTATGAATTTTTCCCATGTACTTGGGACCCTATAGGGTTTCAACCAAGGTCAATGGGTAGGGCTAAAACTTAGGGTTAGCCCTAATCATGGGATCTAATGGTTCCTATGGCATAGTATGTAATGTATGAGTTTTCTTCACTTATGGTATCTCATGTGTCAGGATTCCTCTTCTTCCAACTTTTGGCCAAGCACCCCAATTAGGGTTTAGGTTGAGTTAGGGTTTCAAGAATACTTGTTTATGGCTTATTATGATGTGTATATATAGGTTCAAGCATGTGGTATAAATTTTATGTTACCTAAAACCCTAACCTTAAGTGCTATGCTTCATGATTTTGTATGTTTATGTTAGATACCATGTTTAGTAGGTTTCATTCATGAATGTTTTAAGTTCTAAGCCATGAACACATGTGTTATGAAGAAGGTCTCATGTTTGTGTAAAATGATGCATATTTTAAGTTAAACGCCTATGATAGATATATGGTTAAGTAGACTTATGCATGTTCTATGTTGAATGCCATGAACCTAGGTAGTATGTATCATGTTCATATGAATCCTACCCATGCACGCTTATGATAGATACTACGATTATGTATGCTAAGTGACATGTACTATGTATGAAATGCATGCTTACCTTATATACCATGGTCATGCAAGCTTTATGAACTAAGATGAGGTTTATGCCTTAAGGCATAATTATGTATGTATGTCATGTCTTATGAATGAAGATGAAGAATGAAGATAATGTTTATGCCTTTAGGGCATAATGATGTTATGAATTAAGTATGAATGATGAAATGCCAAGTATGCTTTATGTCATGCTTCATGTAACAAGATTATGTTCATGTCTTTAAGTATGCTATGTATGTTCTATGAATGATGAAGCATGTGAAGTTATTTTACTTTATGAATGGGCTTGTACCGGACCGAAGTAAGGGTCCAAGGGATGGGCACCTTAAGAACGCCTCGGTTCTGGACTACCGTAGCTGTCCACGGTTCTGGGACTACCGTAGTTGTCCAACAGGGATGGGCACCTTAAGAACGTCTCGGTTTTTGGAACTACCGTAGCTGTTCCTACCCTAGTAGGTCGAGACTAGCTACCTCGTATTTACTTAGAGATGCGTGTATATGATGTATGTATGTGGTACAAGCCGGGAACCCCCAATGATGTTATGATTATGTTTAAGTATTTATAAGTATGATTTTCAAATAAGCATCCTTATGTTATATGCATTTAACTCATGCATCCATTCATGTTATGCATCTACTCCATGTTAAGTATTTCATATGTTTATGTTCCATGCCATGCTATGTTTATGTTTATGCCAAGATCCATGCCATGTTATGTTTATGTTTATGCCAAGATCCATGCCATGCTATGCTTATGTTTATGTCAAGATCCATGCCATGTTATGTTTATGTTTATGTCAAGAACCATGCCATGTTACGTTTATGTTTAAGTCAAGGACCATGCTATGTTAAATATTTTATATGCCTATGTTTTGTATCAAGAACTTCTATATGTTAAACATGTTATATGTTTTATGTATGCGATGTATGGTTTTAGTGAGTAGGAAAGAGTCTTACTAAGCCTATGTGCTTATAGTTTTACTTCCTTATACCGCAGATCAAGCAAGAGGATATTAAGGGAAGCAGCAGGAGGGGCAAGAGTGTGTGTGTGTGGCAGTGACATGGCAGAAGAAAAAGAAAAGCTTTTAATATTTATACTTTGTCACATGTTCTATATTTTGCATTGTCCTCTTAAGTCTCATGCTATACTTATGATAGTTTGATACACTTGCTACTTATGTTGCTTATGGATGACTTATGTGATGGTTATATCATGATGCTACGTATGATGTTAATATGCTAAGTTACCATGTCACCATGTTTAGGAATGATAGTTAAGGCATGTATACATGATTCAAGTGTTAGTTGCATGTAGGTATAAAGTTTTAAATTATTCCGCTGCATTACGATGTTCATATGCCTATATGTATGTTAGCGTAACGCCGTCTCTCACCACACCATAAGGTCTGGAAAAAGACGGGCGTTACACTCCTCTTAGCCTCTCATTCCCCCTAACCTTTATAGCCATAAAGTCCAAGAGACCCCTTTCATTCAATGGCCTTTAAATGGTCATTGAAGGGGGCATTTAGGGATATTAAAGAGTATACGCATTAAAGGTTATTAAAGGAAAAAAATGATTAACGAGATTTTTCCAACCTCGGGTGACCGGACCGGCCTCACAGAAGATTCCCACCAGCCGATATGGTAAATCGGGAAGCGCTCGCAGTAGGCGGTCTAGAAGCCCAGCGTCCCAGGGTCCGCGCCCCATTTGAAGGAAAAATTCTTGCAAATACGTTGTAGCTGGGGATTTTATTAAAGGTTATTAAATGAACATTTAGGGAGGATTTTATCACCTCTATTCCACATCCCCCGAATCACCATGCATAAAGGTAAATGATCTATAGAAATAAGTAAGAAGTACCCATCTCGAATCAGAAGTCTGTGTTAGAAGAGAACCCCTTGTCAAGTGTCTGAAAACCAATCAATCAGGTCAATGTCTTGTATCAAAGGATAATGCTTAGCTATCATAACAAATGATATCAAGCTAATCATAACTACAATCCTAATACCTAGGGTAGCATACAGTAAGAACACTACAACCATCACCGTGGCAACCCCAATAGAAAACAAAACTAGATTTCAACCAAAAACCCTACTCCCTCTAGAAGCTCACATAGATCACCTCCATTCCAACTCCAAATATCGAAATAGAATCCCACAAAAAAACCACAAAAACAACTAAATAAAACTAGTTAATATCCATTGCTACCCATTCCCTAACCTCAGTCGAAAATCAATAAGAGGATATACCCACATAATGTCACACAATAAAACTTGATCAAAATAAATCTGCTATAAATAGGAATCCCAAGGTAAAAACCAATACCCAATATTGTATCACACACCGAACCCTCATACAATCAACGAACTGAACTAAAACTTATCCCAAAATAGAATTCATTGTTACAATGTACAATTCGATCCACAACTAGATCATCACCCACTGCCTCCAAAATCGAACCCAACTCCAAAATTATAGGAAGCACAACCTCATCTAAATTCAACATTAAACAACTATCAAATACTATCATCGAAATAGAAATCAGATGCATTCATAGCAATTTCTAATTGATCCACACATCAAACCATCCAAGAATGATACCA
This sequence comes from Boesenbergia rotunda, assembly GCA_024364735.1. Lineage (NCBI taxonomy): Eukaryota > Viridiplantae > Streptophyta > Magnoliopsida > Zingiberales > Zingiberaceae > Boesenbergia > Boesenbergia rotunda. The sequence goes on from JAGFNQ010005101.1 coordinate 19,018, forward strand.
AACAGAGCAACCCTTACCTAAATCACACCGGTGATCCCCCTGCTCATGTTCAATGATCTTACACATGAAATAATCTGTTGGGGTTGCAAGGTTGTAAACATAATCCCATATTGAAAACACACAGGAAAGATCATGGGCTAATAAGGGAAAGATATCTCCATTTATATGAGGTACTTTGAGGAGAGCCTAAGAGCAAAACCATGAGGGCTTAGGCCTAAAGTGGACAATATCATACCATTATAGAGATATCTAAATTTTTTTTAGTCGTAACAATTGGTATCAAAGCAAAGTTGCTCTTTATAGGACTAATCATCAAAAAAAGCATGAGCTAGAGCCATGATCCAGATCTAACCATATGGGTTAAGCCTTGAACAAAGAAAGTGTGAACTCCCATGTCTTAATCAAGAAGGCTAGACACCGACAGAAAAGTCCTAGTTGCGGCTAGGCAATGAAGTCTTGGCAGGTTGAGTAGACCAAGGGGTAGAGAAGTCCTAGTAGGTCGGGTGGACCAAGGGGCAGAAAGTCTTGGTGAGTCGAGGATTGGACATCAAACGAAAATGTTTTTTGTTTAAGGGAGGCCTGCTGTCCTTTGTTTGAGGGTGGGATTATTAGGGTTGCAAGGTTGCAAACATAATCCCACATTGAAAACCATGAAAGCTTAGGTCTAAAATTGATAATTGTAAGTGCACCAGGTAGGTTTTGATGTGGTCAACCGAGTCAAGTTAGGTCTTGTTGTATTTTGATCCCTGTGTCTAGTGTGCAGGAGCTTAGGAGTGCAGGAAGTCGAGCGGAAGATGCAGTGGTCAAGAAAGATGGCACGGGAAGGGAGCTGATAGACTCGGTGCATCCGAGGGATGCGGAGGTCTGCAGAAGAGTATATCGATGGAGCGAGAAGGACGCACGTGACGTCCGAGAGACGAGAAGCCGGGCCAAAGCACGTTCAAGGAGAAGGTCGGAGGAGGATTCGGGTGAACCAAACTCTGGAAGACCCGAAAATCACCCAAGAGGACTCGGTGGAGACTGGTCCATAAAAGGTTGACCAAAAGTCACTCGGGCGCCTATGAATGAGGGCACCCCTATGCACACGGGCGTCCCTATTCCCGGGCACCCCAGTGTATACAGGCGCTCGAGAACCAAATTTCATTTGCCAACTAGCTATTTGCAGGCATTGCGAAGTGGATAACTTCTAGGCCATGTGCCAAGCACCCTAAGCACTAGGTACCCATATTGTGCCACGTCAGCATTCGGATAGAGTTGATCGAAGCTATAAATAGGCCCCTAAAGCTCAGTTCCAAATCATGGATTGATCCAAATCATGGATTGCATTGTACTCGAATTTCTTTCTAGTTTTCCACTATTCTCTGAGTTCTAATTTTGTAAGAGGCTTATCCGCCCTCAAGGAGTTTCATCTAGAGAATTACACTTCATTTTGCCTTGGATTAGCAACCGTCCTGGTTAAAAATCAAGTAATTCTGTTTGCCTCTTTCCATTCTATTTTATTATTAATCTATTACTGTTTTTTTGTTTGATCTAACCTCCATCATTGTTTTGAAAGAATAAAAGATAGTGTTTTATTTTTCAGAGGCAATTCTGTTGGTGCAAAGAACATCAGTCATGAACAGTAAACCTCTAGCATTTCGATGTTTGACAATATACCATGGTCTGGTCAAAGTGATCAAGGGTTAAGCCAATCATGACCTGATGTTTGATAGGGTAAACTCAAGTTTGATCAATTTGACAAAGGGTAAGCCAAACAGGACCTGATATTTGACAGAGATAATATACCATGGTCGGGTCAAAGTGATCAAGGGTTAAGTCAAACAGAACCTGATGTTTGGTAGAGTAAACCCAGGTTTGATCAGTTTGACAAAGGGTTAGCTAAATATGACCTGATGTTTGACAGAGACAATATACTAAGGTCTGGTCAAAGTGATCAAGGGTTAAGCCAAACAGGACCTGATATTTGATAGGGTAAACCCAAGTTTGATCAGTTTGACAAAGGCTCAGCCAAACGGATCTGATGTTTGGCAAAAAGAATAGTACCCAGGGTTGGTCAGTTGACTAAGGGATTAAACCAAAGTGGACTTGAGGTTTGGGATTATAGTTACCTAAAGGTTGGAAGAAAGAAGTCTAGTCAAGATTAAGATTACTAACAAAGAAATCCTGGTGAGTGAAGCTGGGCAAGAAGACTTGGTCCGGGGGGACTCAACATGAAGTCCTGGTTCGGGGAATTAGGCACGAAGTCCTGGCCGAGGGTTGAGCACTGAAGTCTTGGTCCAGGGGACTGAGCACGAAGTCCTGGTTAGGGATGGGGCAACGAAGTCTTTGCCAAGTGAGGACTACGAACAGAAGTAGAGACGGGTTGTGTAACGCCCGCCTTTTTCCCACACCTTATGGTGTGGCGAGAAGCGGCGTTACGCTAAACATACATGTACATATAAAACATCTTAATGCAGCGGAATAATTTTTTCTTCTACTCATG